>JAUEJL010105841.1:0-12889 GCA_032274825.1 Drosophyllum lusitanicum | reverse complement strand
ACCTAAAAAAAGAATGCAAAAAAGATTAATTTGTAAAATAATAAAAATTAAAAACTTTAAAATTATTTTATAAAATACTAAATATAAAATCAATTAGAAAACTAATAAGAATTCGTAAGCTTATATAAGAAAACTTGGTTAAAAACCAAAAAGAAAAAAAAATGTATAAAAGTTACATGCGCAAGCTTCGAACATGGGTGGTCTCTCCCACCAGCAAACATGTTTACCAGCTACACTAGCCCAGCTTTGTTGTTCGAACATCATTTATTATATATAAAGCGAAAGGGATGTAGGAGGAAAAAGACAAAAAACTTCCTGCAAATTGTGGTATATATAATTAATGATCATTTTAGCTAGTTCGATCAATTTAGTTAGTTTTAAAATATTATTTATATTTGTAAAGACATATATCACTATAAGAAAAAAGCCTTTTGTGGTAACATGTGTCGCTACTAAAGGATAACTAAAAGACAAAAACTTGACTAAGAGTTGTTGATTTTCAACGTAGGGTCTTTTGCGACGTCAACCGTTGCCGTAAAGGTTTTACGATATTTTTTTTATTATTTATTTTACCACAAAAAAAGAAGCGGGATATTTTCCCACCAAAAATATTCATGGTCGCCGCAAGAAATTTATTGTTTTTTTATTTATTAGTTTTCAGAAATTAAATTTTAAAAAAGTTAAAAAACTAAGTGTCGCCGCAAATAGTGTCGCTGCAAAATGTTTTACGGGATATAGGGTTTGTTTTCCACCTGTTCTTTCATTTCTGCAAAACCTGTGGCCGTTCTTTGACTCCCACCTACGATTCGCAGCTTTCTCCGGCGACAGCACCATTCGCCGTTCACCGTTTCGGGTGCGACTCTTACTTCGGTTCTCTCTCCTCTACTTCTTGAAGCAAGCCCCACCTTCGTGTTCCTCCTCCTCTGCCGTTGCTACGCCACCGCTGCCGCTCAAGGTAAGGTTTTATTTGGTTTCTTTTGTTAATATTTGGTTTTTTGTTGAATAGGAGGTTGTTTCTTCTCCTCCTCTCATTCTCGTACAAAAAACAGTTCTCGTTAAAACCATCCCCTATATATATAGAGTATAGATATTGTAAGAGGGGATAAATGATAAGAGGTGTTAGAGGAATTCTCAGCCACAAGATTTTATTAAAAGTCAACAAAAAATGGTCAAAATTAATTAAATGTAACAGCCAATTAAAAGAGGGTTTAAGGGCAAATTAGGCAATGTAAAATCAATAACCACGTCAAAAATATATTACCTCCTAAAAATAACATTCACGCCCGATGAACCCCAGAAAAAATTGATGCACAAATTTTTTTTTATGAAAATCTCATTTTCAATGGATGCAGAGCATAATGAAACCCAAAATTTGATGCATAATGGGTAAATACTTCTTTTTTGAGTTAAACACAAATTCTTCACAAACAAGTTTGATAAACACAGAATACCACTATCATCATATAAACTCAATTTTTTTTTGATAAACACAGATTCTTCAAATTCATCAATTTTCAGTCACCATTCTAAAAAGTAGAAGCAATTCATTAATCTATTTGTTTGAAGAAATGATGAAACTAAAGAAGTTGATGAAATTGATTTGCTTGTTAAGTTTCTAAACCTATGATTAAGAAACCAAAGGATTGATGAACAAATACATTGGAAGCAAAATTCAGACTTTTAACAACTTGATTCTACAAAACACGATGAAATGATGAATAAAAAAAAAGAAAACAAACTTAACAACAAACTGATGAAGCACGTGTTTGGATGCAAAGTTTTTTGAAACCCAAAATCGAGCCATTCTTCGGATCTGATGCAATTGACGATAGAGGTAACAGGTTGTTGGCCCGGAGGAAGGCACCGTCGCTGGGTCGATCATCCCGTCCACGACTCAGATCTCGGGGGTGACGGCAACCAGTTGTTTAGGGTATGCGGAGGTGGACGGAGGAAGGCACCGTCGCTGGGCCGATCACAATGATGCACACAAATCAACCGACGACGAAGACTAACAAATTTGATGATTCATTGTAGTGGTGAATTCGGAGTCCGGTGACTTGGATCTTTGGGGTGATGGCAGACAGCGATCTTAGGGTATTTTGGAGGAACCGTGTATACTTTAAGAAGAGAGATCTATTCTACTTCTTTATTAGACCACTCTTATTTGATTCTAATCATATATACACACACACACACACACACACTATATTATAAAACATTTAACACACCATCTCCTAAAAATTTATGACTCCTTAATTTTAAGTAGTATAAGACTTTATGCAAAAAACACAAACACTTGCAACATAAATCCAATCAATCATTTCCTTAATTAACTCAACCAAATTATGACAATTATTGCTTTAATAACTTATATATTAAACATGACAACTATTTAATTAATCTAATTTGGTTTAATCAATTATACCAATACAATTTTTAAAGCTAGATTATCTTTCTCTGTATTTATTTATTAATAATATATATTTTTTCTTATTTTATTGTTTTTAAAAGTTAATAAAAGAGATTATTGGAAAAAAGAAAAATAAAGAAATAAAATGAATATGTTGTAGAACAGATTATATTTCCTTACACCGTTTCAACAAATATCATACCCTACAGAACAGTTGTCAAACACAAATTATTGTTATCGTCGCTGCATTGCGCGGGTACAAACGCTAGTGTATATATATATATGTATATATATATATAGAGAGAGAGAGAGATCCGGTAAGAACACATTTTAAGTGGAGAATGGTGAGAACATTTGTAAGCCAATCATTTAATTAGATAAATAATGACTATAAATTTAACATACCTTAATTAAACAAAATAATTAAAATTCGACATGCCTTAATTAACCTAGTTTAATATCAGCTATTAAATAAAAATCATCCAAGACTATAAACTGTTATCCAAGTTCTTATCTTAAAAGGTGAGAACATATGTTAAATGGAGAACGGTGAGAACTGTTCTCCAAGTTCTCACATTAGAAGTTGTTCTCATTTGATCCTATCTCTCTCTCTCTCTCTATATATATATATATATATATATATATATGTGTGTGTGCATATATATGCAAAAGTTCGTACGAGAACTGTTTTTAACGCCATTAATGAGTCATTAATAGGGGTAATTTGGTAATTTATATATTTACCCAACCATGAATTGCGTCCGGATGAGCCGTCATTAATTTGCGAGACTTGATTTTCCCGAAATAACCCTCATTAATGCGTCATTAATGAGCCATTAAGTCATTAATGCGTCATTAATGAGCCATTAAGTCATTAATGACGCATTAATGAGCCGCCAAAAATCTTAGCCATTGATTAATTTTAATCAAGGGCTAAGATTAGTTCTCGCTGTTAAAACAATTCTCGTTTGAACCCTCCCCTATATATATATATATGCATTACTGCTTACTGATGAATGTGGGCATGCTTATTAAGTCGGTGTAGCATGTGATTTAGGATTCTGGTATCTTAAGTTAGGATCTGTAGGATGTTCTTTTAAGTTTTAATGTTATGCATATAATTATGTTTTATTAGCTTTGTCACTAGCAATAACTCTAGTTCTTTGAAAAAAAACCTACCAGCTGTTTGCCCCTGATCTAAACCCAATATCATTCGTTCTCCAATTGAAATAAGTAAAATTTATCATACTACATCACCTGTCCCCTGAAAAGTAAGGTATTTCTTTTTTACTATTGGAGGTGAGGAAGCATTCTGTGAGATACTTGATGCCTTAGCCAATATCCAAGACGAAGTAGTTGATATTGGCACTTCATACAATTAGGATTTTGATGATTTTAGCTTTGATCACCAAACCAGGACCACAAATTTTTTTAGAAGACTAAAGCCCTTGCTATTTAATACACAATTAAAAGTTGCATGAGATGAAGCATATGATTTTGTATTTCCAGTTAACACACTTTAAGTCAACTCCAAATAATATGAATTATGTTACTGTTGCTCTTTCTTAAGTTTTTTCTTATGGATTTGCAATATGGTTATTGAAAGCTTGCTACAGAGAATATTCGTTGGCCATCCTTGTTATAAGTCAAAACTCGAGGACAGTCAACAAGAGGAAGAGGATGCTATTACAGTCTACAAGTTACATGTTATTATGAGATTATTTATATGTAATTGTTAGGTACTGTAGTAACTAGTAACTGTGTGGGATCTAAATACATACTATTTTAGCTTTATCTTTTTCATCATTTGTATCATGAACTAAAATATTCATTGATATGATAATGTAGTTATTATTTTCGAACTGTTATATTAGGTTTTGGAGCCTCACTCAAGGCGCGTGGATGAAGGGTTTAGTGAGGCTCGTGTTGTTGCAGAGGTGAGCCTGTTACCTGATAAGGTGCGTGTTGCTTCTGGCAGACGGGCAGTGGCCATGGCAACAGGGGTGGTTGATAGAACTTTCAAGCGTGGTCAAGTACAAAAACAGGTGTTGGTTGTTGTGACATCAGGTTGGTCTATAATGTGTTTCGATCACAACCTCAAAAAACTATGGGAGGAAAACGTTCAGGTGAGCATGGAGGGTAATCTTTTGGAAGGGCTCAGTTTCTGTGGGTAAATTTACAATTTTACATACACATTCCTTCTGGTGTTTTTAGGAGGATTTTCCACACAACGCTCACCATAGGGAGATATCTATCTCTGTAAGTAATTATACTTTAAAACATGGAGATGCTGGGCTTGTGATTGTTGGAGGACGTATGGAGATGCAGCCACACGTATGTCTTTCCATCTGTCCTGTTTTTGCTTTTCATTACTAATATATTGTTCATTTGTGGCTGTTGCTATTGATTATTGGTACATTTTTTCTTTAATCTTTTTGTTAAATTTATCAAACAATCTGCAGTGGTGAACATGCTTATAGCCCATCTCAAAACACTATTATCTGCTCTGTTTCAGATGCACCTAGATCCTTTTGAAGAAATTAAAATGGCTGAGGAAAGTGCCGAGCAGCATAGAAGAAGCGCAAGTGAAAAGGAAGTAAGAAACTGAAAATCAATTCCTGTATCAATGTCCTCGTGTGTGCGTGTGTGAACAGTTTTCTTCTCTCAACACTCAAAAACATTTTTTTGAGGTTCTCGTTGAATCAGATATAAATGATAAGGACTTTGCTTGTAGTCTGCAGATGCTTCGGGAGCTGTTGATTTACGTCACTTTGCATTTTATGCTTTTGCGGGACGAACTGGTACACTTCGTTGGAGCAGAAAGAATGAGGTAATTTGAGTACACATTTCATCTCTGTACACATGAAAGATTTCATTAAAACATACTATCTTATCTCTCCTATATATACATAGACTATTTCTTATCACTGGGAACCTTTATTGGTATTAGTGGATGCACCTTATTATGCCAGCAATGAAAGTGACTCTTGAGTATATTTGGAAACTGGGTCCATAGCATACTGTTGAAATGAGATCTTGTTTCTACTCCAGTTAATGTTGACCATGCAAACTATCTGCCTTCTACATTTACTAACAATTATTGTTCTTAACAAAAGAACGTTGAAGCAGCTCCATCAGATGAATCTCCGCTAATTCCACAACATAATTATAAGCTAGATGTCCATGCTCTAAATAGGCGACAACCAGGAGAGGTACTCAAAACACAACATGATTTTGATATATTAGTAACCTAATGTGCTAAAAGAAAAGAAATTTATATCACTCTCTGAACAAGTTTCAACTCTAGTTTGAATGCAGGGAGTTCAGAGAATCAGTGCTTGGAACCATGCCACATCACTGGGTGGGCTGCATCTCTCGGAAGTTTTTTGTTTTTATATTCTTTTGGTTCTCTTTTTGTCTTTTGAATCACCTGACAAGTTCCGTCTCAATCAGGATAGGCGAGAGGATACAATTTTAAAGCTGGCACACTTTAGGCGTCACAAAAGGAAGGCGGTGAAGAAAACACCTGGGAAAACTTCAAGCTACCCATTCCACAAGCCGGAGGAAAACCATCCTCCAGGGAAGGACTCGTCCAAAAAGATCTCAAACTTGATTGGAAAAGCGACAAATTTTGCTAATTCAGCAAAGACGAAGAAGGTAAAGTTTACAGCTGCTTGGTTGAATTTGTAAGTATAGGAACATGTAAATAATTTCTTTTTTATATGGTGTTGTATCTTATCATCCAATTTTCTAATGTATTTTTAAATGGCCTTCAAAGTTTAGGACTCTTTGTTAGTTGAAAATTTAGATTGACTTTCCCATGTCAGAGGGAAGCTTATGATTGCTTTGACAAAATACCTTATTATTAATGCAGGCATCGCCTTATGTTCCCACAATTACAAATTACACACAGCTCTGGTGGGTACCAAATGTCATGGTGGCTCATGAAAAGGAAGGGATTGAGGTTTTGCATTTGGCATCTGGTCGCACATTATGCAAGGTAACATAATGCCTTTAAAAGTCGTCAAAATAAATAATTCACTGCTCAAATCATTATGGCTTTTAAAAAAGGAAAGCTGTGCTTTCGGTTTTCTTCACCATCTGTTTGCAACATCCATCATTAATCTCTTAGCCTTGATGTGTGAGAATTTAGATTGTTAAGCTGTTCATGTGATGACAAATGTGCATGATATTATTTGTAAAAGATAGAAATTCACTGGGTTCTTGGTCACATTTAAGTAACTAGGCTGCATAGTCATTGGCATCGTCTACCTTGATAAAGGCATGAGCTGGTTATTCTACTCGGAATATGGAAAGGTTTGTATGGCTGTATAAATGGTTAAATTTGTTTGATAAAGGGACACATCATATTTCCCTTTCAGAAATAAACACACGATATTGTCGGTCATCTTCCTTCAATGTTTTTGGTTCATGTATAATGTGTGTATTACTTGTATTATATCGAACCATATATTTAGTTGTCTAAAATATTAACTTGGTAATATTGTTCTTCTAGCTTCACCTTCAAGAGGGCGGCCTGCATGCTGATATTAATGGAGATGGAGTACTGGATCATGTCCAGGTTTGCATGTCTAAGTTTTTATCTTTTCTTGGTATATAAATTATATTATTGTTTTCCCCTTAAAGGTCTACTTTTATATAGTAATAATAATATTTATGAGTTAATCAAATACTTTATGACGAGTAGTTATGCATCGGAGGTGATAATCACAGGCCTTCATTTGACTGTAATTTATGTTTTTAACTAGTGAAAACTTGTTAAACCATGTAAACTAGAAACCTGAAGGATTCTTGATTTGATGTTTGCATGAAAACTTATGAAGTATGTATGCAGGCAGTTGGAGGGAATGGTGCTGAGCAAACCGTTGTAAGCGGGTCAATGGAAGTGTTAAAACCCTGCTGGGCTGTTGCAACCTCTGGTGTCCCAGTACGAGAACAACTCTTCAATGTTTCCATATGTCATCACTCTCATTTTAACTTTTTCCCTCATGGAGAATATTCCAGAAGCTTTGGACGAGCGCTAGATGTAAATTCACTTGAGGTAGCAACGCCCATCCTTATCCCGACAAATGATGGCCATAAACATCGCAAGGGAAGTCATGGAGACATCGTTTTTCTTACAAATCGTGGGGAGGTTAGTTTTTGCTGCTTCTCATTCAAAGCATATTTTTTGTGCAGGTAACAGCTTTTTACAGGACATGCTTCATGTGTGGCAGGTAACAGCTTACTCTCCAGGTTTGCATGGGCATGAAGCCGTTTGGCAATGGCAGCTGTTGACGGGGGCAACATGGTCAAACCTCCCATCCCCTGCAGGGATGATGGATGCTGGCTATGTGGTTCCCACTTTGAAAGCATTCAACTTGCGGGTGCATGATAATCAGCATTTGATCTTAGCAGCAGGAGATCAAGAGGCTCTAGTGATATCCCCTGGAGGAAGTCAACTGACATCCATTGACCTTCCTGCACCACCGACTCACGCCTTGGTGGATGCTGATTTCTCAAACGACGGTTTGACTGATCTCATTGTTGTCACGTCAAATGGGGTGTATGGGTTTGTTCAAACCAGGCAACCAGGTGCTCTCTTCTTTAGCACACTTGTTGGCTGTTTAATCATTGTGATGGGAGTTATATTCGTGACTCAACACTTGAATTCAATGAAGGGGAAACCTCGACTTCCAGCAGGCCACATTTAAATGATTGACCACAGATTCTATACAAGGGTAAGTCCAAAAAATCAATAATCAACCTTTTTGTTCCTTTTTTTCCCCTCTCTTTTGGGTAGTATGAGTTAGCTCTAGTAGTAAAGCCTTAGATCTCTCTGTTTTTATTTCTTTTAAGGTGGGTTATTGTGAACGCTGTTAAAAAGTATTATGAGCTTGTAGTATAAAGAGGATTTTTGTATACAAAACAAACTCTTGGCCGTCTAGTAATGTATTCTACTTTTGCCTCATTTTTGTTTATTACTACTATATAAATTTGAACAATGAGTTACATTTTTATAAGTTATTGTGGATAATAATGACGGTTAATTGTCTAAAGCTTTTCTGAAGCTACAACACTGAATGTAACTATCTACTTCTAGTTTGAGAACGAGGATATGTTTTATATAATATTATCGAGTCTGAGTTAGGGATGGCAATTGTCATCCGATCCGGTGATCATCCGGGGCAACTTCTTAGAGCATGGAGTGTACCCATGCCGGGGCATTCCATGCTTCGCGCCACATCAGCCATACTTAAACTTCTGTACTACCCATGTTTCGCACGTATTAAATAAATTTTATTTAAAAATACCCTCTCTCTTTTCTCTCTCCTCTTTTCTCTCTTTCTCTCTCATCTCTCTCTCTCTTCTTTCTCTTCGGTATTCAAACGCCATTATGCCATATACATGTTGATTATCAACAAAGAACACACTTCAAAACAGTTTCAAAATGTAACCTTTAATGTCCGTTTTAGCATAAAGCTCTTTGTTTGTAGTTTATAATGTCATTGTATATTTGTATATACGTCAAAATACGATGAACTTTGGTTATAATATCATTGTATATTTATATGCGATCAATTTTATTTTGTCTCAAATAATGCAATCAACTTACAAAATGTGTCATTGTATGAAATGTGACTTGCAATAACAAGTCACACGTAATCTATTCAGTTTCCGGAGAAAAGACTTAGAATCTGACAAACAAAAAGACTTAGAAAAGACCTAGATTCCGGTAAAAAATCATTGTGGGACTTAAAAGAGGGATTCAAATTATTTGCGCTTAAAGGCTTTGTACAGGATTTCGTCGATTACAAAGGGATTTATAAGTTCTATTTCTTATAACTTCAAGTGGATTAGGATCGTTGTTTCAACTTCAGATGGAGTCTACCTTGCACGCCACCACGTCCGCCATGACCACATACCCGCCGCTGTCATAACCATTGAAGCCACACACATGCAAACACTGCACACAATCTGAAAATTGAGGGTTTCCAATCATTACATCAAGTTCGTCTGGTCTCCGATCACCACAAACGTTGCCACCATCGTAATATGCCTTCTAGGGTCTTCTCTCTAATTGATTTAAAATCTGCAATCAAAGGTAAGTGTTCAAAGATTGAATGGGTTTTGCAAATTAGGGTTTTGTTTCATTTGATAACCGTTTTTATTGCGAGTACCGCAAATACCATTTGTAACCACAATTAATGCTCATTAATAGGGGTATTGTGGTCTTTTATATATTTTCTCAACCGTGAATTACGTGCGGATGAACCGTCATTAAAGAGCGAGTCTTAATTTTCCCAAAATACCCCACATTAATGCGTCGTTAATAAGCCATTAGTGACTCATTAATGAGCTGTCATTTTTATAAAATCACTGGCCAAGCCGCCAAGATTGGTTCTCGCAGTACTCGAAATCAGAACATTTCTCATTTGAACCCACCCTTATATATGTAACAATTTTATCCCTCGAGCTGAAAAAGTGCCGATTGTTTATGTTGAATGAACAATGATAGTTTAGAAATAAATACTTTAAATTATTAAAAAAAATTATAAAGTAATTTAAATAAATTGTCTTCGATATAATCATGATAAAATAGTAATAGTTATACAATTTAAACATGTTCAAAATCAGAACAGTCTTAATTCTTCTGGGTAAAAATTAAATAGTATGCTGAAGAGAAAACATATTATTCATTAACACTTTCTTCAGCACCATACTTTCTAAAAAGATTTAATACATTTAAATAACATACTATGATTACTTCTAAATATATAATTGAGCAATACATGTACACACAACACAAGTTTGAGTAGACCTTTTTAGGGATATGTGTATGACTTAGAGAGAAAAAAGGGAAAGGTAGAAAAGTGGCAAGAAATGGCCATACCCTTGTCTTTTGGATCTTGACAATGTTTCTCTCTTCTCCTTTTTGTCTCAACAAACCTTACTAAATCTTCACATCTTACTTTCTTCTCTCTCATGCAAATGCAACCACCATGCCCACCACCGCAAAACATCGTACCACCAAGCGCTCTTCTGGTGGTTCCTCCTATGCATCCGCCATCACCACCCTCGTGTTTGTGTGCATCTTTATTTTAGGTGTCTGGATGCTCACTTCTAGCTCCTATGTTTCCCCAAACAAGTCCATCACCCGATTCTCTCAAGATTCTTCTTCCAGAGCCCCTTCCCGCAAAGTCCCGGTCAACCCTCCCGCTTTTGAAGACAATCCAGGCGATCTTCCGGAGGATGCCATCCAGCCGGATGACGGTTCCAGCCCACGTGTTGACCCAAGCATAGGGTCAAATGAAACAACACCTGAAGTTGAAACCACTACAATAATAGAAGTTGACAAACAATCGCGAGTTGAAAAAGAAGAGAAATCTAAAGTAGAAGAGATTCAATTGTCCGAGGAAAGTACAATGCCTCTAAATCCACGTGTTAACACGAGTACAAATGAAGATCATAGACGGAAAAGCGAGCATCAAGAGAAGAAAAACGATAAACAAATGAATGTGATACCTAGAGGTGATGATAAGTGGGATACGGTGAACAATGAAGATAACCGTGTAATGGAGGAAGAAGAAGAAGAAGAAAAGAGAAAGAAAGAGGATATCCAAACATATGCTACAGGAGGCAATGATAAATGGAATATGGTGAACGACGAAAAACGCGATATAACAGAGGAGGAAGAGGAAGAAGAAAAGAGAATGGAGAAACACCAGCAGCAGCAAAACGAGGAAACGAGTAAGAATCAAAAACAACAAAAGAAAGTGAAGCCGGTAGAAACTGATCCACCAAACGAGAAAAAACCGCCAATGGAAGAAGTCAAGACAGAAACCACCAAGACAACCATATCATCACCACCTAATAAAGATTCAAAGGGGCCAGCAGAAGGCGGTAAATTGGTGATTGAGGGAAGTTCTTCGGGCATACCAAAGGAGTCCAGTGAATCAAAGAAGAAATGGAAAACTCAAGCAGGTCAGTCCGACGAGGAAAAAGAGAGACGACAAGGCAGAACAGACGTGGCAGCTGATCACGATTGGGAGTTATGTAATGTTACGAGTGGGACAGATTATATACCATGTTTGGATAATGAAAAAGCAATCAAGAATTTGGTTAGTAGGCATCATTTCGAGCATCGGGAACGACATTGCCCACAGGAGAGTCCAATGTGTCTTGTACCCATACCCGAGGGTTACAAGACACCTATTCCATGGCCTCACAGCAGAGATAAGGTATCATTGCTACTATTTACAACACCTTTTTCACTTTGTAGTTTTGCTAACTTCAAATTTAAAGGTAGCAATTTAACGGGTTATTTATTACTTCTAACGGATTTAATGAATCAAACAAGTTGAAAGTGTCCCAAAATGTTTCCTTCTTTTGTGATAACTGGGGAAATCTTACCCTTAAAATTGGTTTATTGGAAAAAATTAACTTAGTTATCTAATTATGTAGTTACGATAATCATATATAATGCATTAATTATTTATGAAATTCAATAAGGAGAGATACATGTTTATGGGCCAACCCAACCCATGTTGATCCATATTAGTTCTGACCCAAATTCTAAACCCGAACCAACCAAGCAGCCCATTTTGCAACCACTAGTATGCATAAATGGTTGGTCTTTGATGATATTTAAGATGTAAATGGCAGATCTGGTTCCATAATGTACCACACAAGTCCTTGGCAAACATAAAGGGGCACCAGAATTGGGTAAAGGTGACCGGGGAATTCCTTACGTTCCCGGGAGGTGGGACTCAATTTATCCATGGTGCTCTACACTATATTGACATGCTACAACAGGTAAAAGTTAAGCTAATTATTGTACTGACAATTGTTCATAGAAATAAATAACTCACCGGAGTTTTATGGAATGCAGGCAGTGCCTGAGATTGAATGGGGAAAGCACACTAGAGTGGTTTTGGATGTAGGGTGTGGTGTAGCAAGCTTTGGAGGTTATCTTTTTGACAGAGACGTTTTGGCAATGTCGTTTGCCCCTAATGATGAACACGAATCTCAAATCCAGTTTGCTCTTGAGAGAGGAATACCAGCTATATCTGCTGTCATGGGCACTCGACGCCTTCCATTTCCAAGCAATGTTTTTGATCTCATACATTGTGCTCGTTGTAGGGTACCCTGGCACAAAGAAGGTTCACATATTACCACCTCCTCAATCCTAAAATTATCTCAACATAAATTTCAACCAAGGGTCTTCTTTGCCATTTAAGAATTTAATTTCATGTGCACCACATAAATTGATAGCGGCGAAATGGGCAGGTAAGGTAGTCGGGCAACTGGTCAATACATGTTTCAGTCAAAAGAAAATCTATTGTACTAGCCTACTAGGCCGAACTGAAACACTATTTGTCCAACTTTTTTAATAATACTTAGGGGGTGTTTGGTTCAAGTATTGTTTTTGAAGGGATTGGGATTTCAAATGGGATTGGTATTTGGTAGGATTTGCAT
>JAUEJL010105830.1:0-12890 GCA_032274825.1 Drosophyllum lusitanicum | reverse complement strand
ACTATAACTGCTAAACAACAACAATTAACACCACAAACATACTAAGATCAATGATTCCACCTTTGAATCACTTTCTTAACCCAAAAACACCAAAAACTCATTCAAGAAATCGTACCTTGCTACTAAGGATCACTTGGATGTGTTGCTATACTCTAGATTTGCTGTTCTTGATCAAAGGATTTCAAGAATTGGGTTGCTGTAACTCTGTAAGTGGCTGTGCAATTTGAGAGGTTTTTGACTATCTCAAGTCAAACTAACTAACTAACACACACACACACACACACACACACACATATATATATATATATATATATATATATATATACTTTCAAAGAATTACTAAACAGTCCCTGAACTTATTATCTTTCAAACAGACAACTTTAGCCCCTCTAGTTTTATAAACACCTCCAATCTTAATTATGAAATCCCTAATTAACACAATACTCGATAATTAAATAATTTATGTATTTACGAACCTTGGGGCGTTACACATACATCACTTCATTTCGAGTTGACGAGTTCAATTTTTCTCGATTTTATCCATTTACAACTTAATATAGAAATCTATTTCTAGTTGTTTATCTCGATTTTCAAATTCTAGTTTTGTGAGATGTATGCAGTTCATCTGGAGTTGGTTGTTTATCTCAATTTTTCAGTTTTGCTAATATGTTATTTATCGATTTACTTTGAGTTTTGATTTGTTTTAACTTTGGTTTTAAAGTTTGAACATTTGACTGATATTTTGCTTGTATCAAATGCAATATATATAGCTTAAATTAGGTGACACACATCTTGATGTTTTTAATATAGCTTCAATCCCGTTTAATTTTATAGCTTCACAATGATCGTTGTATGACTTCAAATCTTGATGGTTAAAATGGAAAAGTTGTATAACCGAACCAAAAACCGACTTCAAAACCGAAAACCGAACCACTCCATAACCGAACAGTTTTGGTTTTACAAAAACTAAAATTTTCGGTTTGGTGACAGTTTTATACCAAAACCAAACCAAACCATGCTCACCCCTACGTACATCTAGGATAAAATATGGGGTGCAATCAATCTGCTCAATATCGAAGTCCTTAGCTGCTGGTTTTAATAATATTTACATCATCACATCTTTTTTTGGAGAGGAGATGTTTCAAGTTGATGATTTGGTGGAATTGAAGTGGAAATTAATGGGATTTGGATGCATTTCTTCGTTGCTTCGATCGATCAATTCGCATGATTATTGATGATTCCTTTTTGGGAAATGGTCATAGGCTAAAAACTCCCCGATTAAAGTCTGGTCACAGTAAGGTTAATGTACGTGTCAGTCTGGAAAGCTGGATCAACATTGTTGTCTTCCGACATAATGTAATATGCTAATATATAAAAAGAGGCTGAGATTCATATCGGACAATACGAGTTGTCCGATTTCAAAGGTCGTTCTCAATGGATCGAAGTAGCTCATTGGTAATCTTTTATCTTTACATATGTGTGGGCAATATGGAAGCATATGACGAAGTAAAATTTTTAGAAAGAGAGATGTCGAGGTGAATTCATTTAGATTAATGTTTGTGATGATTCAATGTTTTAGCTTTAGATCGATCTTTTGGTTAAATTCTAGAAGAAAGATTAATTGGTAAGAGGCTAACTTAATTGAAACATTAATGATACCTAGCTACAAAATATATATCCGACTCTCAGCTGCATGTTGATCAATCAAAACTTCAACAAAATCTTTGAACCCGCTGACACTTCTGCTTTAATGTTTAAGTTTTAATTATTGGGCATGCAGTACGTACGTTAATCACAACATGCATGTCTAGGTTGTGATATGTACTGAATTATACATATTCATTATACTGGATTTCTCGCATTATGGTGCCTTTTTAGTAGATTTACGTGATTTGATGCCTAATATCTTATAAATTTGTTTTATAGGCCGAGGTTGATGACTTGATGATAAATGAAGCAAAAACAAAGAAAAACTGTTGAAGATATCAAGGCTCGCGAGAAACTGCTACGGGGCATACTATGAGGCACGCCTATGCCCCTAAAACATGCCTTAAAGCACGAGCCCATGGTCGTGCCTAGTCATTGGGCCGTTACACCCTAAGCACGAGGTTACCTTAATTAAGAGGCACAATCGTACCTCTAAAGGCACGGGCGTTCCTTATCCCTTCAAGCTGTTAAGACTAGTGGCTCAAGCACAAAATAGAGGATATATGTTTTTAGTCAATTTTTTTTCATTTGGAGCAGCCTTGAAGCTCCTCCTTTCATCCCAAATGATTGGAGGTTGATCATTGGTGCATTAGGTGGTTATTCAAGCTTAGAAGGGAGTGTGTAACTCATTGTACATCCCACTTTACACCCATTTCATGTTTAGTATATTCTCTCCTTTTTTATTTTGTCCAATCCGATTGTTTTTAGGAACTATGAGTTGAATACTTTAATTCATTAGGATTAGACATGTTCTAGTTGTTTGTATTATGTATTATGATGGTTTGACTTTTGTTGAATTGGATGATTTCGTGCTTTGATTCAATGACAACTATATTTGGTGGTATTGATATTTTTTTCCATCCCATGTGAGTATTTTATACATCTATGTTAGATTGACTCTATGTGTGAAATGCTTATTTTCAAGTGTATGTATATTTAAAAAAGTTTAAGTTATGTTAAGACTTACGCATCAATAGGTTATGCTTATTTTCAAGTGTATGTATATTTAAAAAAGTTCAAGTGAAATGCTTATGATCGGGTATTTAGTTTTATTTTCCATTTTAAAGCCTTACGCATCAATAGGTTATGCTTATGTGTTTGGTGTAACTTGTTGTATTTATAGATGAATTACTAATTGTAACGTGTATGCTTCGTATCTTGTGTGCTTAAATTGTCAACATAGTCACGTCACAAGATTTTTTACATTAATACCTTTGGCTATCCTAGTTTATGGCCTAGTAGTTTTAGGCGTTGGTGGTAAGTATATTTATTTATTTATTTGCTATTTTATATGATTATTGAATTAAAAATTCGACCACGAGGTTAAAAGGTGGAAATATATAATTATATATATTTATGTGTTAATTGATTTGTTAGATTCGTTTCTAGATAAGGGTTACAAATAATACATCGTTGGTTAATAATTAACTGAGTAGGACTGCTTAATTAATTAACTGTATGTCAGATAGCCGATAAATGTACTCTGTGTGTGGGTCGATTTATATGTGCCAACTTTGGGCACCTCCTCTTTCTTTGGTACATATCACTTTTTAGTATGTGTGTACTCCTTCCATTTTTGCTTTGGAGAATAACAAGTCCAGCCTTGATTCATTGATTTAGTGTTGGATTACTTCCAATTTGAAGGTTAGTCTTGATCCTTGATATGTTCTTGATGTGTTCTTGCTTTGAAACACAAACTTGAATTCTAGGGTTCATGTACAAGTTGGGTAATATGATGTATTGATGTATTCATGTGTTTAGTTGTAAGATTTATGTTGATTTGGTAATAGTGTGATAATGTATTGCTTTGTTTTTATGGATTGAGATTGAAAATCCATTAATAGAGGAAGAAGGCGAAGATGGGTTTTGATGATTTGAAAGATTTGATGTTTAAATGTGTTTTTAGTTGATGTTTACATGTTACTTGAAGTTTCAATTGCTATAGAGCTGCTAGAAATCGAGTTCCAGATTTTATTGTGGTATTTGGGGTGTTTGTTTGAAGCTGGAAAAGAAAGCAAAATGTTGCAGGTCTGTTCGGCGACAAACGCATCACGTAGGGATTCTGGAACGCGGCGCGACGGGAGAGTGGGTCGCAGCGCGATCCCTGCTACAGCCAGTTTTGTATTTTGTTTTATGCTTTTATTCAAGTTGTGTTATGTTTTTATCTATTATAATTAGTCCAAACATGGCTTATTTGATATAAATGGGTTAGTTTGATGATGAATGTCAGATATGGAGTATTATATGAGTTAATTACACACTTTAAATTAAGAAGTTGGATTTGGTGAACCTTGTACATGTTTTGTTGGTTTCTACATGTTATAAATCATGTAAATAGGATATATGCTAGTTGAGCATGTGATATATGATGGTGTATATGTAATAGTCATATTGGGTTAGTTTTAACCTGTTTGTGAAATAACTTACTTTTGGAATTATTTGGGACTTGATTACTAATTTTTCTTATGGTGTGTGTTCTCAGGGAAAGAGAAGACTCAATGATATAAGACTATTGAGCTTAGAGACCGGTGAACATAGGTGAGTGAACTTTTAACTCACAGATGGTTATTGGTTGTAACGGTTATTGTTGTAATTGTATGATGATTGATGCATTGATAGACTGCTTAGTCTGGTGAACAATTAACCGGTTATGTGTTAATTAATCATTACGTCATTGATATGTGCACATAGATGATGGGCGGTCAGCTTGGCTTGGCAATGGGCTGGGTCGTTCGCTATCGGATAATCAGTACTAGCTCTTTTGATGCATTCGTTGCAACTTAAGGGCATTACTGTGTGAGAATAGCAAGTGTGTTATCGGTAAACCTCTCCTATGCCGGCATTGGTTATAGGTTCTGCAGAACTGCTGTTCCACTCGGTTGCTTGTTTATTTGTTGTTGTTGTGTCTTTCTTTTGTGGCTGATGTTATTTTGTTGGTTTAACTTTCATTCACTTAGCTTTGTGCTAATCCCCTACCTTCCACTCCATTTTGCAGGGTTTTGGTAAGTCAGCTGTTTAGCTGGGAGTTGGTGTTGTTTTTGGAATAATTGACCGTTGGTGATATATTTTTTGATGAGCCGTTTGTAACTATGAAACACTGAACTTTGAAATACTGGTTTTTTATAACCATATGTAATTTGCTTACTTGACACATTTTTGGTAAACAGGTTTGTATATATTAATATTAATCGCTTTCTCAGTTTAAAAAAATGGGTTGAAAATTGTGGTGTTATAGCATCTAATCCGAATGAGTACTTTCCTGCTTTGAATTCTCTCATATTGCTTGCTCCTATGATTTCTTTCTTTCTCTGTTTTTGTTGTGTAGTCGTAGTCTATAGTTTATTTCGCTTCTTGCCTTGTTGTTAGCTAGATAATAGTGAAGGTTGATTATTAGGAGCCTCCGTTCCCTGAGTTTGATACTCGGTTTTACCAAACGAGCTATGCTATATACGGATAGGTAAAACTTGCCTATCACACGTGTAGTCTATTTCTAAGGTGAACCCGCTTTTAAAACACCGTGTGCACTCTAAATTATTTATATAAAAATATGTAGCGGTTCGCGCGTGTCACGGGGTTTCTGTGGAAGCTTCGGCTATCATCCACTATTCCATCTACTTTCTTTTCCCGAGGATCTAGGAATACATGAAATGGTCAACACAACACTGTTAAACACTAGGCTTATTGAGTGCACAACAATAGCCTAACATTCCATGCAATGAACATTGAATTGCACGTAATTATCAACAATACCTAGCTAGGCCATAGACAATACATTCTAGCAATTAGATAACCACACATGCTTACAAGACACTAGCCAAGCCATGTGAACACCACACAAGCTGTACAAATGCCAAACATGCAACACAAACACTACAAATTCCTTATAAGCACCCCACTAGCCACATATACGTCACATTGGTCCACATAACATTGTCTATATAATCATAAGTACACACGACGTCAAACAGAGCATATTACATCACGTACACAACATAAGTGGGAGTATAATCACATAGCACGTTAGGAAGAGTTGTGATACTCATCTCAAGTTCTTTCTATGATCAATAATAGATAAATCAACCTTCAACACATGCTTAAATTGCACAACAAGTATTGCCTACACATAATTATCAACTTTTAATTAAAATGCACATTCCGTCCTACAAACAGAACCAGACATGCCCTGTGTCAAATCACACGGTTACACAAAGCATACATACACCTATGCCATGCCCTAAATCTACGCAGCCCGTGTCCGTAAGACATGACCTGTGTCACAACATTTTAGTACAGGGCAAAACCTAGGGTGTTACCGAAGAATGATGCGACCTGTGTCAACCCTCGATACCCCAGTATCTGCCGTGATTCTTAAGCATTTCGATGAGAGTAGCTGCATCTCCACTAACAAACATCCAAAACGATTCCCAAGTGTTTTCACCACTTAGAAAGCCTGCAATAACCACATATACCATCTTAAAACACTTAAAACCACAACATTTGATCTTCTTATGACCAATTTACACAACCACATTAATATAACCCATTTACCAAACTTACTTAATGATTTCATCATAATAACCCATAATTTTAGTTTCAAACCTCATCTAATCTCCCTAAAATCAGAATCTAGCATAACGAACTAAATCACCAATACCACATTGGCATTCAAGAACATGATTATCTGTCAGATTCTTCCAATCACTCATAATTATCACTAAGTAAAGTTAGAATTCATATCTTGATGCGTATATGAGATAGAGATACCACAAATTCACTCCAATTTGTTCAAAAATCAAAATTCCTCTTCGTTTCTTCCTTTATCTCGTCCCTTCCACACACACACACACACACACACACACTCACACACACACACACCCCTATCGGTTGGGTATTGGTCGTTTCAAGAAACGCAACGAAAGCTAAAACGGGTAATAACAATTTTCTAAAATCCACCAATACACACACCCAATGGACCAAACTCTAGACATGCACAATGCAACTAAAAGAGAAGAACAAGAGTGAGAAGTATACCAATCGAATTGTCTTCTATCTTTGTTGTTGTTAAAGGTGTCGGATGTGAGAACACAAGTAGTTTTCCTCTACGGGTATCCACACCAAGCTTCTATGATTTCCACTCGCTTGAGTGCTTGTATGCCTACGAGAATACCACCAAGATCATACCCCAACTTGAGACCACCACTTTGTATCAAAATGTCTTCCAAGTGTGTAATATGAGAGAAATATCATGCAAGGCTTTCTAGTAACGCTCGTACCTCAATTAGGCATGGCCGTGCCTGGCCTACCAAAACCATCTTTAGGCATTTTTATCTCTCTCGTTCAAAGGTGTTTCTGGAATTAGTATTTGACGTGTGACCCAATAGGCCTATGCCTTATCGGCAATGGTACCAACACGTGTGTGTCAGTAGGCATATTCCAACAGACTCCCACTTGCACATGACACACCTATGAAAGGTAACACCGACATAGAGCGGCCTCTAGCAAGGCATCTATGCCCCCAAGTCGGGATAGGGTATGTCATCCACGACAAGTACCAACCTGAAAAGAATGGTACTATAGATAAGTGATCATTCATCCTTTTGTTCACGATATTCGATGTACATCGTCAACCTCCAGATCATCCATGATTATGTTTCTCGATTAAGACTAATGGTGACCAACAAAACAAGTTGCAAAATTGATCCACTATCAATTCAACTCGAGCATGGCCATGCATTTGATGTCAGTGCTCAGTCAACGAGGGGCCATGGGTATCTCTCTAAAAGAGGAACAAATTCCTTTGACTAAATTAATCCATCATAGTAGAAAAATCTTACTTGAAAACTCCCATTATAGCAGCCAGTTATGAACTGCACTAGAAAGAGATCAAAGCAAAACAAGCTAATACTCAGAGATCACATGTATCTCCAGTGTAAGGATAAACAATATTATCATCCTGATTTACTCGTGACCAAGTCCATGAAGTAAACTCAGGTGTGGGTCCTCCTGTCACTTGATCCGTTATCAAGTATAGGATAAGTGTTGCGTAACCATGTACTCAATCCAAGATGAATACCTTTACAACTACTTTCCTCAGTCTTAATTCAATTCTTCCTTCCTTATGAAGAACGACCGATTGTGGAGAATTTATAATAACTATGTTATTCAAGGAAACGGTTAAACATGATAAGATGGAACACAATAAAGACTAATGAAAGTACCCGCTACACGCGCATTACCAAATATCGATTTGATAATCGATACAATCACAAGCACATCATTGCTTAATGTTCCCAACACAAAAATACCCAACACAAACATCATTGCTTAAAACAAATTCAAGCCAAAGCCACTTGCAAACCAAGTATATACAAGCCTAGTATGATGACTTATCACTAGCTTGCGACTAAAGCTTAGTAAATGGATCAACCAAAATCCATCCGTGTGCACTCTAACAATCATCATATCTCTACTCACGACCAATCACTTATAACGTGTGCATCGACGAGATCATGGTCCTTTTGTCCAAGCCTTCGTACTCTTATTATTCCAAATAATCCAATTAGAGTCAACGATGCTTCGACCAATAGTTCTTGTTTATGAGCCGTCGTACCCTCACAGTCTCAAAAGATCCCAATAGGGTCATGATGCCTAAGACTATGGTTCTCGTACATAAGCCATCATATTCTCATTGTCTCAAAAGAACCCAATTGAATCAATGATGCTTAAAGAACCAATCTTGTTGAAAACACAACAACAACTCCACTTAGAGCAACAATTTACTCTAAGCTTCTTGTCACCACCGAACATCAAGAACATATTTTAATATTTCTTGAACTCCACAAAGTCCGCTTTGTATATCCTAAATTTTCTTATGAAGCAACAATTTCCTAACCGGTTTGAAAAACTACGAGGCTAGGACATTTCCTTCAACAAGTTGTATATCATAGATACACAATACTAGGAATACAAACGCTCCTACTAGCTCTGTCATTCATTTAGTTTAATCTTCTCTTCTTGAAAACTCAAATCTATGATTTTCATATTCTAGTGAAGATTACAACCTCGAGATGCTTAATGTAAGCCCTCAAATAGACTTCTTGGGCTTGTAGACTTTACGAGGATTTCAATGTACAAGACTCTTAGAGAGTGTTAAAACACTTCCTCAAAATTCCTATGAAGGAATACAGTGTTTACATTAAACTGCCATACATTCATAGTTATAAAATGGCAATGATAATCACGAATATCCGAGTAGTCTTCAACATAACCACCGAGAAAATTTCCTTACGATACCACCGTCATGGTTAATCATAACGGAACATTTTGCCACTAGTCGGTATTTGAAGTTGTCTACAACATTATCCTTACTCATCACCTCTCTCCTTCTAGTAGACTCTAGACCCACTATGACTTTTAATAGTTGATGAGTTCAACAAAACTCATCATCAAGTCTTCTTCCTCTAGATATAGAACATATATCTATCCGGCCTTACGAGAACTCCCATCAGATATAGGAAGAGTAATGACTTATGCCAGGTACTCCAACATTTCCATGCCAAGTTCTAATCATTACTGATTAGTTGCTAGTGCCAACATCAGGTTCTACTATTCAAGACTCACTTTACTCCCATTGCCTCCCATAGACATCGATTTTCCACTTGCCATTGAGCAAAACAACTTGTTCTCAATAGTTTGTGAAACAAATATCCCATGGTCTCAGTGAAATGCTTAATGGAGCAGCACCTCTAGATCCTAGATTCCTCCACCTCACGTTTACACGTAGGCCGGATAACCTAGGCTTTGAGATAGACAAGCAAAGACACTCTTTCTAGTCTTATCTCTTAAGATGCAAACTAGACCACCTTTGTTGGTTCCATATTTAGAACATTGCCCGCCACTTTCAAACATCCCAAAATCCTTGGATATGAACATGCAACACATCAAGACCGGAATATATCAAGGAATACCCGGTTCCTCCACTAGGCGACCCCATAGAAATGTGTCCAAAGAGGAATGAATAGTGAGATAAATCTCATAACTCTTATGATGGTTACAAAATTCAAAAATTAAGGTACTTAACATCTCTACAAGATTTAAGCATCTTAACTTCTTGCCCTCTTGACCACATACCTCGTTACGGAAAGTCTTGAACACCTCAAAGGTATCAAACATACCCATCCCTACTACCACCACCGGTAGTGGTAACGAAGCACATGTAGTTATCCCCATGGATTGCTTGAACGAATTATACACACAAGTGTAACCTAATTCAACAAGCTTTCAATCCTCTCACTTACGCCGGTGAAGGACGTTCAAGTCACTTAGCCTAATAAACAATCTTCGCACTCGACATTTGATCCACTATCAAATTTATCCAAGTTCCCAAACCACACGGACCTTGGTGAAGCAGGTCTTGTTTATATGGATATATTGACAATGCCATAAGGGTAACTTGTCCAAACCATTTTTGGACTCAAACATATCATTTATGATTATTCTATTACTTTTAAGCAAAAGCTTAAAAATGCCACAACACGGATAAACTTTAAAATAAATTTCAACAAATATAGATAATATATATGTGTCTAATAAAGTAATAAAATAGCTAGACGGAATGGCGAGATCTAAACTCCCAATCCTCTCAATCGAGACAATGGCTAAGTTTCTTAACATGAGATCCAACTTTCCATGCCTCATCCGCTTATTTCTATTTATGTCACACCCCGATAAAGCGGAAACACGAGATGTTACAGTCTACAGTTTCGTAGCACAGGGTACAAGATCACACCAACCATAGAAAATTAAAAAATAGTACAATTGTTTACAACAAATCTCGATAATTGTTTGAAAGTTTGGAAAATAACATAATTAAAGATGCTAAATAGTGCAGCCACACACATGCTGAAGGGGTACTTACCACTTACTGATGATTTCCTGAAAAGCATGATAAAGAGAGTATCAACTATTGAAATAGTTGGTAAGATCACAGGTTTTGATATGCAATAGAATAAGATTTTAATGCCAAAACATTAGTAAGTGGACGATGAGTAAGTAAATCCGTTGTTCAGTTTGCACATGGTATAAGTATATGCAGAAAGTTAACGCAAAGAGCCCACTACCTAAGCCTACTGACTGAATGCCCATAAAGTAATTGACAAAGTTTGTTTCACAGTAATTATGCACTAACTCAAGTAAGTGTGGTGTCAACCTAATAGCGCTATTCATAGTTTACTAACGGCTTCATACAATGAGTTAATAGGTAGTGTTGCATGGTGGGACTTACATAATGAGAGAAACTCATAATCTTTTAATATAAGCATACATACCAAAGTGCGAAGACAAAGTAATAGTTTGATAAACAGTTCAACCCATAATTTACATAGTAGCATGCTTTTTCCATAATCGACAAAGTAACTGTTTGATACCAAAATTATTCAAAAATAGTAAAAAGTGGGGACGTGAATACTCACTTGTGGATACTTAACGCGAACTTAAATCAACTAAGTAATCCTGGAGTTCCCGCGGTGCTTCCTTCCTAGTGCAATAATATTCTATTATTAGTCCCCAAATTCTAATTATTAAAAATAATAATTAATTTTGTACTATTTATATTGATTTCATAGTGATATAGTTATATGTCGTAAATATATCTATTCTACTATATAAACCATTTAACATTCTCTCTCCTCAATTTTAAGAGTTCTTAAAATTCAATCAAGACAAAATCTTGTCCTTTCATTTATCTAAATTAATCTCATCCACTCAATCTATAACCATTTCACTCTTTCTCCTAATTTACTTTAACTTTTTATTCATTTAAATATACTCTTTCACGCTAACACACTCTCTCACACAAACACAATTATCTACCCACATCAACATAATTACAAAATCTTATTAACTTTTCTCTCCTTATTTCATAAATATAATTCTTTTTTCTTATTCTAATGTCTTTTAGAATTTATTTTTAAAATTAACAAAATAGTTGATGCAAATAAAAGAAAAATTGGAAAAAACGGACATGTTGCCATAGAAAACTTTTTCGTAACATTGAATTGTGCAAATAACATATCATTACATTCTTGAAAACAACATGTTGTAAAACATAAACTATTTGCCGCAGCAGCATTGCGCGGGTACCATGCTAGTATATATATATATAACCATTTTATGTATTATATTTACTTTTTAGGTATGCGGGTATTCATTAATCCAAGCTTTCTTTTATATGAATACTAATATAATTTATGTATTATATTTACTTTTTAGGTGTTTCTATCTTATTTATATGATTTTTATACCTTAATATTATTTATAACGGCACATTCTTAATATTATTTCATTTTTCTATCTTATTTTATGATTTTTATACCTTAACAATATATTTACTCTTTAGGTATGCGGGTATTCATTAATCCAAGCTATCTTTTATATGAATACTAATATATTTTATGTATTATATTTACGTTTTAGGTATTTCTATCTTATTTATATGATTTTTATACCTTAATATTATTTATTCTGTCACATTCTTAAAGATTTCATTTTTCTTATCTCTACTGTGTAAATTCATTTGTGACTGCTTCTTGGGTTGTACTTTGGTGCAATGTTTTAGTAATCTAAAGAATTATTTAAGGTTCCTAATTTATATACGTTATTATAATATGTCTTTAGAGTATTCAGTAAAAATCTAGTAATTTCTAAGGGTTCTTAGATATTTTATTAGATATACATAAGTTATAGTGTCACTGGTTAATACCAGTCGACCTTTCTATGTTGTGTTAAGGGTTTCATGGATAAAACGACGTTATTTTTAGGTGATTCGAATTGGGTTTAATTTCTAACTCATGTAACTTTAAAAAAAAAGTTGACTACTTTTAACTTTGTGTGGACCGAGTTATGGTCAATTAAAGTTCATGTATGAAACTACCCAGATTCTCAGTTTTGTGTATGCTATTTACTTACTTGATTAACGGGTCAAAAATTATTATTTTTGAGTGAGGTTAATTTTATTTGAAAGTTAACTCACTAATTTAAATTTCCAGAAGAGAAACCAATTTATTTGAACAAGATATGAATGGTTTATTATACATGAATGAGAGTTCCTGTTGGGGAGATAATCACTTCACCCTAATAATCAACTCTGCCTATCCTAAAACATAGAATTTGATGATAACCAAACT
>JAUEJL010105819.1:0-12890 GCA_032274825.1 Drosophyllum lusitanicum | reverse complement strand
GTTAGTGTCACTTATTTTAAATCTTAAAACACTTGAAAATTAGCATTCAGTAGTTATTTAGTTTATTGGTTAAACTGGTTACTTGAATCACTTCATATCAAGTTAATTGGTGTGTTTACTTGAATAGTTGAATTACTTGATATCAAGTTAATCAGCTTGTTTACTTGAATGCCTGAATCACTTTATAATTAATTAATAAATCATGTTTTCCAAAATGCATTTATCCTATAGTCTAAAAAGAAAGAAAAGAAAATAATTTGAAAACGTAAAACAGTCTCAAAAGTTTATTATTCAGCGTTTTTATATATTTCAGATTGTTTTTGTAAATTTTAATATTTTTAAGGGCCACTTTTTCGTTTTGCCCCGGGCCCCAGAAAAGATTGAGACGGCCCTGCCCACATGCTACTCTCACCAATAACATTTACCTTATATCACTCTTATGCTCATGGTTTCCTGTACTATTTTGTTCCGAGGAGATTCTGGTTTTCTTTGCAATCCAATTGGTACATACACACGTTAAATGTAAAGAAGATTGTACATAGGAGTATGTTTCAAACAAGTCATTCGAACTTGTTTTTACAACAACAACAGGTGTTAATCCCATCGGGGCGAGGAACGAGGAATGTAAGATGTAGATAGTCATACTTCTACTCAAAAGTAGAAAGATTGCTTTCAAAAAAAACTCCGGCAAAAAAACAAAAAGATAAGAAAGTGAGGAAAGAAAAATAAAAACAAATAATGAAAATAGAAATAAAATAAGATAGAAAATAAGAAAGAAAAATTGAATAAAATCAAGACAAATCAACTACGGAAAAATAAAACAAGTTCAAGATATATATATATATATATATATATGAGCCATGTTCAATAAATATTCAATCACAGGTGATTCAATATATAATCACATGTGATTTGTAAAAGCATCATATGTGAAATACGAAAATGCCACTCCGCTAAAAATTTTAAAACGCAATCTGGACCATTGATGTTATTGATCTAAAGACTAAAATTAGTCCTCTAGGACTGTGAATTAAGTATGGACTATATTGAATATTCTTCGTGTGTATATATATAGAGAGAGAGAAAAGAAAAATAAAAAGCAACAAATAAGTATATAGTAAATAAAAGCATTAAATTTTTAATGTATTTTTTTACAAAGAATCTTATTGCTGATAATTATAATCTCATTTATTATAGTTATATTTGTTTGATCATATTAATATAATTATTATTAACAGTACTACTACTACTACTATTATTATTATCTTGTTATAATTGGTATTGTTTTTATAATTAACTAAGATCAAATCACATAATAAAATTGTTATAACTGGTATTGTTGTTATAATTATTGTAACCGTTAATATTATTCGAACTTCTTTTTAACTAAGATCAAATCACATAAAACCTAACTGTTTGGTCTAATTTAATTTGGTTAAGTGAAAGTATGATGCATCTTGCTTGTAATTAGAAATTATTATTATGATAGAATAACAATAAGAATGATTTTATTTTAAAAAAACTCTTTGTTAGGTTTTGATTATGGCTAAATATGTGTATTTAGTATTCATTCTAAAATTCAAATCTAATTATCAAATATTTTATTGAAAATCAAAATATTTTTTTTTACTGTGGCTAGAAATGGTTTATGATATTAACATCTCTTAAATTGGATGATGTAACATATACTTAGAAATCATTTAAATGAGGTGATGTAAATTTCCTCTCACTTAGATGGTTTAAGAGCACAACATCATTTAACGTATGTGATGTTAACATCACATATTATTTTCCCTTATAATACTCATAAAACAATTACCTTTAGTCATAGGAGGGGTCACGGTATCCATGAGGCATAGGTGAGGTGGCGTGTAGTATCCCAAATAACATCCCACACACCGTGCGGTACTTGTGCAGGTGTGCAGCGTTCCGTTACGGCACTACGATGTCTAGACTTATAAAACCACTTGACAAGTGCGAGCGACTAGTCGAGTACTTTGGTAATTTAATTTTTTCTTTCTCCCTAGTACTATAAATGCCACACTTTACCCCCTAACTCATCTACATCAACTTCATCTTCTTCTCTCTAAATCTTATTTCTCTGTTATTTCACTACAATTGTTACACCCAAATACTCTCAAATACAATAAAATGTTCGACACCAACATCATCTTAACAAATATCAAGTTAGTAATACAGATATGATGATAATGACACATGTTATCACTACAGACGTCGTGGAAAGTGATGAGATAATATATCTAGAAAGGTTAAAATGTCAAAATAATAATAAAAAATATAAATTATTAAATTAAAGGTAGTAGGGTACAAAACAAATACTACAAAATTTCTGTTGGCATGGCCGTATAGGATCGATTTATGAAAGTTGTGTAATGTTGTTGACCTGTACATCTTGATGGCACCTCTCACACACGTGTCGCAGATTTCTCCGCAGTCTGGAGTGGCGCGTGTACATCCAACAGTTCCTAAGCGCAAAAAATCTCTATGCTTCCCATTCACCATCTCCAAATCCCAATTCAATCGTCCCTCAAATTGCCCTAATTTCTGGTTTTCTCCTCACCCAATTTTCACAAACCCCTTCGAAATTCTCAATCTCTTGTTCCGGACCCCGGAAATACTTGAGTTTTCGGAGGTTACATGAAATTTGCTGTTTGAATTACCAATTTTGGATTCAATGGATCGGGAGGAGAGTAATTTGTCGATAGCAGAATACAAGCCGTTCAATTACAGGGTAATGAATGGTTCAGGTAATATTCATCATCAAACCACGGCAGGTTGTTTCGAGATTCGGTTGTTCTACGTCCGAATCACGCCGTGTGCCGTGAACACCGTGCCGGAACATTTAACCCTACGGAACCTACGCCGTGAAATCGGCGTCTCACTCGAGATTAACGGATTTAGGGTTCCGTCTGCGAACACTGCTCTAGTGACGTTACGCAGGGACCGTGTCGACAAGGAGTCGTCGGAAGTGACTTATGTTAGCACCGATAATATCAGGGTCACTGGGGCGATTGAATTTGAGGTAATTGATGATGCAGGAGACGACAGGGAGATGATTCTGTGTGGGTCTCTGGAGAGGATTGAACCAACTTGGAGTAATGGGAGTTTAGATAATGGTAACAATCATAATCACAGTTCTAGCGGATCAAAAACTGGTTGGAGTATGGATTTCTACGCTGCAAATTTGTCCAAATTTGGGGCTTCTTCGCCGTCAATTGAAGTTTACATTGCAGGGTGTTGTTCAGCGGTGCCGGTGATACTGACAAAAACCATTCAAGTTAGTCCCAGGAGACGAGGTTCAAGGCATGTGATGCTCGATGCAATCCCGGAGGATGAAGAAGTCGATAAGGAACCGATGAGAGAGAATGGGGCTGTCCGGCACCGGAAATTGCCGGTAAATAGCTCTTTCTCAATATGTTATCCTTATGCTTATCCCATACTTTTAGGGGTGCTTGAATGTGGTTTCTGAAAGTAATTGCTTCAAGTTAATAATCAGAAAGTATCATTATTACTTTCATCCAAACAACTAAAATAATTGTTTTGATCTGACGAGTCTGAAGCTGTAAAACTCGGAGTAAGCACAGATCGATCCAAAGACCCCACCTGATACGACTTGAAAATGTACTAATCAGAGTAAACACAGATTCAAGCACCCCCTCAATTGAACATACAACTAGAGGATACAAGGAATTCTGTCAACATATGTGTTGTCAGTCTTGATGGGTTCTAATTAAGTGATGGCAGTAAGAACATAGATATGATTATATTTTATGTGTATCATTTTCTCAAGGGATGGAGATGGATCCCCAAAATAGTTTAAAGGCATTCGTGAGGGTTTAGAATGAAGCCTCGTAGGTATGAGTTTGATAGTGTTTAAGTATGTTTGGTTTAAAGATATGAATTTATACCCACAAAATGGGATCCTCCTTAAAGTGGCGAATTTAGAATAAGAAAACCTGTGGTTTAGTAAGTAAGTAAGTCGAGACAACATGGACAAGTCAGATAGTAATCACCCCCAGGTAGGTTGGGTTATTAGAACAAAAGATAGAACTTATATTCAATAATGATATTAAGGTTTTGATAATCATGCCCAACGAGGTTTCATGTTTTGAACAGTGACAATCTATGTGAAACAAATAACTTATAACAATATTCATAGGTTCAAACACATGGTCAATCAGAAAATTACGCAATATCATCAACATTTTAGAGATAAACAATCAAAATTGAAACCTAAAACACAATTAGTAATTTAGAGACGCACCGTACAGGCATACAAATAGTAATTTAGCCTAGGGATATAAAAAACCTATTAATTAAAACATAATAATTCAGGATTACATTCTCATTCACAAATACACAATAAAAAAGCCTGGAAGTTTAAACCAAAACACAATTCCATTTATGAAGAATGCAAAATTGAAAACCCAATGCTTAATTAAGAATTGAATTGCCTCTTGAGGATTTCGTATTTCAATGGTGTACTTGAGTACTATGTTATAGACGTTTTTTGTATGTTCCTCCTGCCATATGTCGTATTTGGTATTGCCATATGTTCAGTCTAATTTATCAGTAATGGGGTTCATTTTTGTTGGGCTTAGATATAATATAGATAGAATTTAAAATAGAAGTAATATGAACTTTGATTTTAATTCAAATGAGTAGGTCCTCATAAAATATAAAAGATTTCGGTAAGGATTTTATATCTTTTCTAAAAAATTTCTTTTTTAGGTATATGTCCAGAGACCTTCCTTCACTGTATATAAAGTCACCCCTGCCTCCATATCTAGCTAAAGGATGGAGTTTAAAATCCATCCAATTCTGTTCCAAGTTGTTTCAAACTTGTATCCATACTGTTAGCTATGTGCAAACTGTAACAACTCGTCCCAAACACATAGAAGAATGGAAAAGAGACGTGGTGGAGTTTATAAGAACTTATCCCGCATGGATAGTAAGGCAGAAGTTTAAGTTATGGTCAAATACCTTACACCATGGTTTTAATTTGATTTCTAAGTTCTTGAGTTAGACCATGACCTTGTACTATAGGGTGTTACACAAACCAAATGCCACCTTAGTGATAGTGATTATGGAAAAACATCCCATTAGGGTTTTGAATTGAATACTACTAAACATCATGTTTGAGGAGACTATTCTCAGATGGGCTTCATTAGTTTTGACCATTTAACTATTGATGTTACCCCCACTTCATATTGATTTCTATTTGGCAAAAGAAAAGGAAAAAAAGAACTGGATTGATCCATAACCCAAAAGGTTAATGTTATGATTATTTTGGGTCAAACCCAAAAAAGAAATTGTTCCACTTATATAAATGAATGGACATTAATTGGGAAATTGACTGTTAATCATCAGATAAATTTCTCTACTGAACTTTATATACAAATGCAAGTGAAAGAAAATGATAAAGTTTCCTCTAATGTTCTATTCCAGCATACTGTGGAGGAAGGCTATGCGTACGAATCAGAAGTCAAGGTCAGACCAAACTACTATTCAGAGGAGATATATTATGATGAGGATGGTCAACTTACATGGTTCAATGCTGGTGTGAGAGTTGGTGTGGGGATAGGGCTCGGGATGTGTCTTGGTATCGGGATTGGTGTCGGTTTGCTCATGCGCTCATATCAAGCAACTACCCGCAATTTCAGGAGGAGATTTTTTTGAGCCTTTTCTCACTCTCTCACTACATCTTCAAACATGGCAAGGTAACATAACATAGTCGGGAATTCAAAACGCCAGTTCTTATAGAGCAAGCCAAAGCGGAGCTTATTTGATATAATATAGGGCAGAAAGAAGTCATGAGTTTGCTGGAAAGTTGTTTTTGTAGATAGGTTTTGGGTTGGGTTTTGGTTTTGCGGGTTGAAGTCATAATGAGTTTGGTTTTGTTGTAATATCTGTTTCATGTAATCTCCCTGTGGCAGCATAAATATTGTTTCTGCCCTTTACATATCTTGTTAAATAAGTTCTTTAATGAAAAGTCCATCAATAATCAACTGTTTTGGGGTTTCTATATAATTGGATCTTATACCATCCGTTACACCATGGACAATACCAAATTTCATGAACATCACTCATCACGCATTTTTCTTGTTTCATACTCAAGTCTTCAACAGTTCAACCTACAAAATAAATTAATTATATTTCTCTCTCTTGATGTTCCTCTTTCTCTCTCCTCTGTCCGTAATACCATATCAAAGCACAATGCTTCATTGGTACCATAACATAGACGGACTGTGTTCTACGAGATACTGTAAAGTAATGAAAACTTCGTGGATATTTTATGAAAAGAATGTTTAATATAGTCTTTAATTTTAGCCTTTGGATTAATGGCATCAATGGTTCAGATTGCATTTTAAAATTTTGGACGGGGTGATATTTTCGTAATTCACATGTGATTATATACTGAATTACCTATGATTTAATATTATAATTTTACGACTATGTTTTTTACATGAATTTTGTTGAACACAACTCTATTTCATATTACATTGATGAGTGATGACTATAAAAGGTATAACATAAACACTAAAGTGAAATTCAAATGGGCTCTAAACCCGCTCGACACTCGTACAAATATGCTACTTAATTTATACTGTTATACTTAAACTCTAATATAATATAGAAAAATAATATATTCTCTTACTATTTCTTTTTACTTTATCTTTGTATCCATTGCAAAATTACATATGAAATTAACCGATTCTTTTTTCTACCGATCTATAATATATATGGTATGGGGGATACCTCTTACCAGGTCAACGATCGATCCCATCTCCACCTCTTACCCATAGCTTTTTCAGCCTTGAAGTTTATGTAAAGATGCGGAGCCGGTGTTTGACGGTGGTGATCTATTATTGACTATATAAAGTTGGTCCAAGTTATGATGTCTTTTTACCTCTGTATATAATCTATTTGAAATTATTATATCTCTGACGAATTATTTTATTAATTACCACGACACGATCTTACACAACAATCCACAATCTTTCGGATTTAAGTAAGGTTTTGAGTTTTGAGCTTTTGACCGTTGACCTGTTAAAAGGCCTTTTACTTTATTTTAATATGTTAGTTATCTTTCCACTGAAATTAAAAGAAAAAAAAAAGCTTTTTTCCAAGGATTTTTTTATTTTAAAAATCTACCCCCAAAATAAAAGAGATCTTTTCAATAACTTCTTTTGCTGTTTTGCATGCTCAACAATGATGTTCACATACAATATTAATTTTAAATGAAACCAAAAAATAAATAAATTAGAATTATGTTAATTCAAGCTCCATTTGTAATCATATGAAATTCTTTTACTACAATATGAATACGTTTGAAATTATATACGATGCTAACACCAAACGAGTTACTTAAAAGAATTTACAAATATTAAAATTGGGTAATTCGTTTTATATCCACAGGTTTCACAGTTGATATGGATGAAGTAAATTACGTAACAAAGAGTTAAAGAACATGTATTAGAGTTTAATTCATAGACCTTTGTTATAGATTTCATATCGCAACTGTTAAGTTACTGTAATGGGTAAACGGAGTGTGTTCAGTTACTTAGTAGACGTCAAATATATGGCTCAAATATACGCAAATTGAAACCCTTACGCCCTGTTCTCGAGTTTAAGGAGGAGGGGAAAGGAAAAGAAAGGAAAGGATTTTCTTTCCTCCAAATCATCCCAATTTTGGAAGGATACATCAAAATAAGCCTACATTCCCTCTCCAAATCCTTTCCTTCCCTTCCCTAACGACGTGTTCTCGAGTTGATTTTTTGGAAAGAAATGAAAGGAAAGGAACACCTTTTTAAAACTTTCCTTCCAAATCCTTTATTTGCCTTCCTTAAAAAAACTCAAGAACAAGGCGCTATTGAACTATAACTCTTGAACTTCCGTATGAAAAACAAGTGCAAATATATTCTACTTTATCAACATACAAGTATCTCCACGTTCCAAAAAATTCAGGGGAGTAATTGACATATATGAAAGCTATAAGGACTTAGGGGTGTTTGTTTTAGCTTATTTTTTTGCCTTATTAGCTTATGAGCTTATGTTTTGAGCTTATTATATTTTATGTGTTTGGCTAAGCTTATTAGCTTATTTTTATAAAAATAAGTCATTTTTCATAAGCCATCTTGAATCAACTTATTTTCTTTCTTATGAGCTTATTTTTACACATTTACCTTTATACCCTTTTTTTATCATTTTACATTAATAAGCTAACGTAAGAATGCCCTTTTTAATCATTTTATATTAATAAGCTAAGTTAAACACTTTTTATAAGTTATAAGCTAATGCAAACACTTTTTTTCATAAGCTTATGAACTCTTAAGCTCGTAAGCTTACGTCCAAAATAAAAAGCCTTAAACAAACACCCCCTTATGCTAGAAAATAATAACCTAGTTCTTCAAAACAGTGCAAGTGTATTATAGTTCATCGCTCTCCGTCACCGGGAAAATGAAGGAAATGGCAACGACGGTGAAGAGAGATAGAGAAACCAAATCTCCCACAAATCCTACACCACCACTGTCTCTCCCGTTAGTTGTTACCCTCAATTGCATCGAAGACATCGGCATTGAACAGGAATACCTCGCCGGCCTTGCATTTATCGAGCACGTGCCGCTGAGCCGATTAGCCAACTCACCGATCGAGTCTGCCGCCGCCGTTCTCCTCCACTCTCTATCCTTCCTTCCCCGTGCCGCCCAGCGCCGGCTCCGCCCATGGCAGCTCGTTCTCTGCCTCGGCTCCTCCGATCGTTCGGTCGATTCCGCCCTCGCCGCCGACTTAGGGCTCCGCCGGTTTGTTCATGTGGACGTCTCGCGAGCTGAGGAGATAGCTGATACTGTAATGGCGTTGTTTCTTGGGCTACTTCGGCGCACGCACCTGCTATTGGATCATACCCTTTCGGCATCTGGATGGCTTGGCTCCGTGCAGCCGCTATTCCGTGGAATGCGGAGGTGCCGAGGACTTGTGCTAGGTATCATTGGTAGGTCTGCTTCTGCTAAGGCTTTAGCTGCTCGGAGTTTGGCGTTTAAGATCAGGGTGCTTTACTATGATGTTCACGAGGTATAATTCTCTACAATCAAAGTATGGTTCCGATTCACTACTGTTTCTGAATTAAACTATACTGTAATGCATCATTGTATATTTGTATTTAGGTTTATTTTTCAAATTTTGTATCATCCTGTTATGATCTTTCCAGAAATCAGTCAAGAATTGAAGAAAGGATTTCAAATAACCAAAATTCCTAAGGTTTAGAAGAGGAATTGAAGCTAATTGAATTGGGTTTAACTATTGTGTTTATATGTGTGTGTTTGAAAGAGAAGCAGAGAGAGAATTTTGATTGTTGTCAACTAACTCAAATGAATTGCAAAACATGTATTTATACTCCTAAATGGGTCATAACACATCCCTCAACAATAGAGATTAGAGAAACATGTTTGGTTCAGACTTCTTGCTGCTATCAGCTAGCAATTATCAAATCTTTAAGGTTTTGAACATGTTGCATTAAGAGTTGAATTCATTTGTTGATTCCAATGTGAATGGTTTACAAATCAGAGAATTTCTTTCCCTACTATTTAGGTTATATATTATAATTTATAAATACTTTCTTCCTATTTATTAAGTTATATATTTTCCAGGATCCAGGAAAAGTAATACGCAGGTCCTCAATTACATTTCCTCCTGCTGTCAGGAGGATGGACACTCTCAATGATTTACTTGCTGCAAGTGACCTCATCTCTATCCATTGTGATCTAACTGATGATACAATTCAAATTCTGAACGCTGATTGCTTGCAACATATAAAGCCTGGTACTTGTTTTTGTCCCTTATGTTATTGAATGGGTAATCATCGGGAAAATGAGATAAAAGATATCTATTGTTTGCACTAAACTAGACTGGGAATTCCTCTCTGATACAGGGGCATTTCTGGTAAATACTGGTAGCAGCGAACTATTAGATGATTGTGCAGTGAAGCAGCTTCTGATTGATGGCACACTTGCTGGCTGTGCTTTGGATGGTGCTGAAGGGCCTCAATGGATGGAAGCATGGGTATGATGGATATAACCCTAGGGTATGATGAATCATAGAAAATCTGGACTGCCTATGTTGTGTATATGAATCCGTGATACTAACTTTAAGTTGTCCAAAAGTTTATCTCTGTATATTTTCTCAAGTTTTGTATTTATCCAATGACATGTCTATATATTTGATACACACACATACATACATATGTTACTCGGTGTTGATTGTTTTGTGATGAATGCGTATCAGGTACGTCAGATGCCCAATGTGTTGATACTCCCCTGTAGTGCAGATTATAGTGAAGAAGCATGGATGGAGATTCGAGAAAAGGCTGTTTCTATATTGCAGACGTTCTTCTTGGAGGATGTTATTCCAACAAATGCCGTATCTGATAGTGATGAAGAGGAAAGTGAGGTCAACCAAATTGAAAAGAAAGTCAATGATAGGGCTTTGCAAGACGAAGTTCGTCAACAATTGACCAATGATATCCATGTATCACCTGATACCTCGATGAAAATGGATATAAAGCAAGCAACAACATCTCAGAATGCATCTTTTTCATCTAATATTACTTGTAGCAGATCTGGTAAAAAGGTTAAAAAAAGGCGTGCCCGTAAAAAATCTTCACTTGAAACATCGACATTAGAAATTGAGAGGAGCTCACATAGGGAAGATGACACTGCAATGAGTGGGACAGATCAAGCTTTGAGTTCAAGTTCCAATCTTGCTTCCCCTAAAGATTCAGAAAGTATAAGAACAGCCATTGGAATTTGTAAAAACTCAGTCGACCAGTTAAAAGATGGTTGTGTTATTTCTTTGCATACACGAGATCACTCTGCACTTCATGTCTCCAGGCAAAGAGCTCATGGTGGTGAGTGGTTTTTAGACTTGGGGTCTGATGTGACAATAAGAGATCCAGCAGCACAGTTTCTTGTTGCTTTTAGAGGCAAGGTATGTGTATCTTAGTTTTCTTTTTCTTTTTTTTAGATCACCATTTGGATATCAACCTGTTTACTTAAGCAATTGTTCAGTCTGAATTGTGTTTTATGTCAAACGGGTCATATATATAATTTCAGCTAAAAGGATAACATGTCACATGGGTGAAACGGGGTGAAAGTCGCCCGACTGTTTAATTGATACAACCTCCTAATTCCTTTTATTCAATATTTAGATTATTGTTAATTATAGTTTTACTGATTTTGTAATCATATTTGAAGCATTTGTTGTTTACTGGAAAAAAAATTCAAAGTTGATCTAGAAGTGTTTGCTGGGTCAACTCGACCCTGCTTGGCCTATCTCGACATGTCCCAAAAGTTGTTCAACCTGAACCTGTTTTGACCTGACCCACCTATCTTCCCATGCCTAGTTAGTTTTTCAGTTAGCATGTACTTCAGCTGGTTGCAATTGTTGCAGGATATGATTGGCTTAAGATCTTTCACCGCCGGTGGCAAGTTATTGCAGGTGTGTTTATCTTATTAATAAACACCAACTTATGTAAGTAGCATGTTGTTTTTATGATCATAATTAGTCAACACAAACGGGAAATTTTGACTATGCAGATAAATAGAAGAATGGAATTCATGTTTGCTAGTCACAGTTTTGACTCATGGGAGAGTTGGAGATATGAAGGATCCTTGGAAGAATGTAGACTAATCAACTGTAGAAATCCCTCTGTAAGTACTTTTACCTATTGCAGTTCCACTCTAATTTTGAGCACCCTGACGGATATAAGAATATTACTGTATTTCAGAGTGTTTTCAAATTGAAGTCGCATATTTACTCATTATATTCATTACAAACAAACTGATGGTATATATTTCGGTACAAAATATTCTTTTGTTTTTTCATAATAGAAGGGTGTTGTATTTGATCAATAGTAAAACATTGAATAGATGTGACTTTCAATTGACTAACCTGACCCAAACTGCAGGCTGTTTTGGATGCGCGTTTGGAGATTCTAGCAACTGTAGGAGATGATGGGATTACTCGCTGGCTTGATTAATTATATCTCCTACCTACACAGTACATTTTTGCATCGTTTTAAGGCTTGTACCTGCGTTTACAAAGAGTTTTAACCTGTAAAGTGTTCAGGTGCACATGCATTATCAGAGGTCAGTGTGTTTGAGGCCTTTGTTCTTTGTTCTCACAATATTAATATTTAAAAAAAAGTTAAGAGGAAGCGATAGTTAAGCTACTGTTTTTAGTAAATTTAACTGGTATCGTATTTATAATTGTCATGTGGAGTTGGTCTTTCTCACTAGTAAGGTCGTGTATCTCAGCCGAGCCTTAGCCTGAGCCTGAGCCTGTGATTCATGACTGGCTGATAGTTTCGGACAAGGAAAATTCAAGCTGGAGCTTGGCTTGCCAAAAGCTCGGCTGAGATTAAGGTTTTTAGACATAATTCCAGTATTAATTGATTCGTGCGGCTTAGCACAATATAAGAAGAGTCGCAAAAGCTTATACAAACTTAAGTTGCACGCGTCTAAAAATTCATTGATGTGTTTACTACGAATTGCGTGATAATAAAAGAAGCTTGTATAACAAATTGTTTGTGTGCGTGATGTTGTAGTAAACATATAATTTGCTATCATCTTAATTTATTATCTTCTTATATCTTTCTTATATCTTTCTTATATATAGATATATATATATATAGTGAAAAGTTCATTTGAGAACCGTTTTTATTGCGAGAACCGCGGGAACCAATCTTAGCCGTCCAATTCCCCCTCCTTCAATTGGATTGCCCACCCATGAATTCCTTAGATGCACCCTGCCACACTCAATCCCCCCACACTCTTCATCCATGAATTCCATTATCCAAAATGAACGGCTAAGATTGG
>JAUEJL010105808.1:0-12890 GCA_032274825.1 Drosophyllum lusitanicum | reverse complement strand
TGTGCAAATGCACAGATTCACCTAGTTTTTTCAGCACAGATGTAGATATGCACATGTGCATATGTCGAGAGCTGTGTTAAAAAAACCAGCAAACGCGAATTTTTTTCGAAAAAATATAGCAAGATCGGCCTCAAATTAAAGAGCACAATTTTCTCGTTAATTTGGTATAATTTTCGTAATTAAACACCTTTTCGTTTGATGAATATATTAGTTTTAGAAAATGGGGGTAATGTAAAAATGTCCATACTACCCTTTCCTATTTAAAATAAATGAAAAAGACAAAATTAAATGATTGTCCAGAAATGGTTCTCACAGTTCTCATACGAAAAACAGTTCTCGTATGAACCGCTCCCTATATATAAATTTGAATTGTTGAAATATCAAGACATTTAATTTGAATATATGAATAAAATGCAAGATTATATGTCTTGTTATGATGGCATGTTAAATATGATATAATTTATTTTTATGGCTTAGACACCATAAAAATTATTATGACTTGTATTCTTAGATGTAAAAGTTACTTACATAAATGAGATACTATTAATAAGATATAAATCATGTATCTAATAGATACAGATATAAATTATTTATTGAAAATGTATGACACACTAAGTCGCGACGCTCCCTATAACTCATTGTAAATGAATTCATCTAAGGTTGAAAGATTTATTTTATAAATAAGAATAATTCGGTTATATTTATAATTGTTTTGAAGTTATTATTATATAGATAGAAGATTATATATGAGAAAATATGTTAAGTATAATTTAAATTGATGTTTGCGCTGAGTAAACAATGAGCAAAATAATGATCTTTCAAATTTGAACCTATTTTGTTTACTCTATTACATTTTCAAAAGTGAATGTGATACCCATGTTAAGAATATGATTTGTCATCGGTAACATCAAGATAATTGACAGGTATGTAAGAAAAAAATGGGATGGAAAGTATAAAAATGTCAAATTCTTTGTAAACTGTTATAAATTTCTTTTTAGTGATTTTTTCGAATCATAACTACTACAATACAAAGTTAATGTTAGAAAAACAATTAAAGTTTTACTGATTTAAATGTTTAACTCAAAGAAATTTCCAATCATTTAAACACTTAAGTATGTTTGACTCGATCAAAATGTATATAAACCCGAGATTTGGTTTTATGTTGAAACACTATTTTCTAAACATTAATAAAGCATACACAAATTCATATAATTGACTGTATACATAAGAAATACATTTTGAATTACTAGAATGCGGATCTATTTAGAACTAAACAATTAGTTGTGGTATATTTTGTCTAAAAATAATACTAGATGTGACGAGAATTAAAATTCTTTTTTATTTTAAAATATAAATAAAAAACTATTTTTTAGAATATGATTACTTTAAATAGACATGTTGAAGGAAATGAGATAGATGTATAAAATAATCACAAAGTTCAAAATAGTATTAGTATAAAAAAGTGAAAATTCTTTAGCTTTAAAATTTACAAATTTCATGATACCCAAACTTGCTTTAATTAATAATAGTAAAAGAAAATGTAGAACATCTTCAATGCAACAAAATCAATTTGTACAAGAAAAATAGAGAAAATCATTAATACATTGGTTCAGTGTGGGTATAACGTTATGAGTTTGCTAGATCAAGAGCCTAAAGAATGAAATGGACAAAGAACTTCGGTCTAGTTCCGATTCAGCCATTGGCTGGTCATTAGGGTTTGTACCGAAATTTATTGTTTCTACAACCTGCTACTAGCCCATTCTCATTTTTCCAATGACAAGTCTGTCACATGCACTGATGCAATGCTATACACTCATGAGACGACGAGGGACAATAGAAGAAAAATGGAAAATGTGTTGTTTTTGACTGGAGAAGGGAAAGAGCGAGGCGTTGGGAGAAGAAGGAAAGAGAAGTGGGACTCATTGAAAACGTACAAGCTCTTTAGATGTGGGTGTTCTTTGCCTGAAAAGAAAGGAGAGGGTCATTTAGCCATAGAAGATAAGGCAAAAGCAGGGGTAAAGCCAAAGAAGAAGGAAAAGGAGTGTTCTAGTAGAAAAAACGAGTTCACCAAGAGGGAGAAAGAAGGTGGTTACCTATAAAACCGATAGTAGGTAATGCCTTTAAATATAAAAATTTATTTTTAGTAGTTAAATCATAAAATTTAAACGTCAAACTAGTGAAACTTTAATTGTTTTTTTTTAATCTTAATCCTATATTATCATTTACGTACCATTCAATTTGCTTGCGATGGTTTTGACTAAATAAAGATGAGCAAAACCTATAATATCTTGGCTTACCTTATTAGCTATTGCAAGTTTGGATGCAGTGACGAATATAAGATTTAAACATACCAGGGTCCATTATGTGACAAGATGATTCAGTCAAAAACTTAGATAACGGGACAAATATATTTTTTTTAATTATGGGTCGGGTAACATGTAAATCAAAAGTATTATAAATACCGACGAAACATTATATATACATTCAAAAGAAATAGCATAAAGTTATTGCAATCGTTGTACCGGATCTTCAAGAAGTAAATCTAAATCAACTTTCATATACTTTTATGAGTTTCTTTACTTATTGTCTTTAACAATTGTTTCTTCAACATTTATTGTTTTGGGAATATCGTTTTAACTAGATTAACCAATTTTGTTTTAGAAAACCTCAGCATTGTAGTTTAATTTAACTTAAACATCAGTACATTAGATGGTTAATAATAAAGTTAATCAAAACCGATACAACTCAATTACTCAAACACAAAAGTAACTTATATAAATTAAAATGAATAAACCGTCAGAGAGTCTCAACCACAAAATTAAAAACTAAAAAAATATAAGAGTTGTAAATAATAAAAAGTACATGATAAAACGTGAAAACCCATTATTTTTATGGGGTCCTTTCATTAATTTCAGAGTGGTCCAAGATTTTTAGATATATATATTTACAAAAAAATGTCCCTTAGTGGGGTCCACACACCCCATAGAGATGTGCATAGATTCGTTTGGATGTAACTAATATTGTCCTTTTTTAGTAATTAACTTGATATCATGTTACGTCCTTTTCACCCTACACGGAATACATTAACAGGAACCTAATTTTAGAAGGGAGATAGAACAAGAATTTGTTATAACCAGTAATAGATAATGTGTTTAGATAATAACTAGGTTTCAAGCTCGTGTAAATACGATCCAACATGTTATAGCCAGTGCCCTTACTCAAAGGTACCCCCGTGGTCACAAAGTACACCCTGGGCCTCTTTAGGGTAAGGCACGGCCATGCATCCTCCGGTACACCCTGGGGCATGGTTTGTTCTTGAAGAGCACATCCTTGCCCTTCAACTTACAGCAGCAGTTTCACCAGAACTCACTGTTTACGACCAGAATTCAACCAATTCACTTTCAAAGCATTTCTAGTACTTAAAAACATCCCCATAACACCCCAACTATATTATATAGCATACTAACACTCTTTGATCGTTAATCATCGATTAAACTCAATAAATCAATTGAACCTTTCAAAATACAAACATATAATTCACTTACAATCCTTGGACTTGATTCCTCAATTGATAACTGTTAATCTTTTTAGTTAATCACCAATCACAACTCCCAAATCATGTGAATTAAAGATGTGTTTGTGGGTCTTGTGAAGAAGCAAGAAGAAGGATAAGAATGAAAGAAAGAAGAAGCACTAGAAGAAACATATGGGAAAAGAAGTTGTTGACCCTAGGGTTGGTTAACTCAAGTAGCGGGTATCCCGCTCCCCTTTCCAATTTACAACTCATCCATATGATATCCATAAATCTCAACGGGGATATATTTGGAATCATTATGTCAAACCATTCAAAAATTTATAACTTTTACTCGTTATCTCAATTTTTACTCCACAACTCATTATAATAACATTTATAAAATTTGGGGTGTTACATGATATTTTCAAGGGGAAAGAGTCTAAGATGCCCTCTTAAGTAATAACATTATAATAGGGAAAATATCATATATACCTCTCTTAACTTGCAAAATATCTTTATATACCCTAAGCACAAGTTTTTTATGCATAAAGTACAATGGTCTTAAATCATGCTTTGGGTATATAAGATATTTTATAATTTAAAAGGGGCATATATGAAATTGCCCCAAAAATCTACATAGCGCAAATGATTATTACTTTCCTATATTAACTTATCATACATATCAACATTTTACAAAATTATATAAAAGCTCTGATGTAGGAAATCTATCAATGTGTTAATTTGTCTTTTATATGGCTTTTACCTAACACCAAGAATTAGAGCCTTTTCTCGTCTTTGTCATTGTTTGTTGGAAACCTCCTTCATAGGATCTGCGTGATATAGGCCTCGGGGGTCTTCTCTTGAAAGAATGCCAGGCTTGAATTCCATATGTACCATCCATGGCTACAACCGCTACTGCAAGCCCAAGAATAAATAGGGTAGCATGATACACATATATGGCTCATTACTGTTTTTGTGGAACATTGCAAGAGAGTCCTCAATTCATCCTAAAGTCCATCAACATTTTGCATGAGCTTAGTCTAACATTATATCCTTATCTTTAGGTCATATCATCTCTAGACATGAACACAAAAGTAGAAAAATGAGTACAAAGTACCATCTCAAAGCACTCTAACATAGAATGATCATGCTCTTGATACACGCTAAACAATGATCACAATATCATATAAGTAATATTTTCTATATCCTTGTAGTACCTTGTAAGAACTCACATGAAAACACTTGATTGTTCACTAGAAAATAAGCATAAAATTTTTATCACATAATGTAACATCGACCCATAAATAACGCTATAGTGATTGTTTGTAATGATGGTTAATGCGGACATCTAATATATAAGGTTGTTAAGGATTCACTTACCAAAAAAACGTGGTGAAGGGTCATCAGATACACTGCCAGTTGTAGTTGATGCAAAGCCGCGTCCACATTCCCCATCACCAATGAAGATAGGAATACCAAACGTAAATGTTTACAATATTATCCATAACAAAAACTTATAATAAATTAGGATGCTAAAAGGTGGTTTTAATTTGTGCTGAAAAAATAAAAGCCTTTATGCAATCTAACAACACATTATTATCATGTCAATGGATATTGAATAGCTAAGGATCACAACTTCTTCACAAGAAGTTGCAATATGCATATAGTAAGAAATGACATATGTAAACGGATAACTATTTCTATGTAATGAAAACTAATGAATCTTCATATCCAAGAACTTAAGATACTCTGCAAACGCACAAGGTGACTTACAACTTCTAAGGAAATATTTTGTAGATTTCATAGTTTTTCTTTTTCAACGAAGTATAAGTTCTAGAGGAAATTAATTGTCGAATCTATTAAACATGGACATAATTTTACATGTAGTTTGTTTACTATTTGCATCATGTGTTTCTTGTTTACCGTTTTTTTTTGTGTGACTATTTTAATTTGGGTATAGTACTCTCCTAACCGACATAGATTTAACGAACTAAAACTATTTTGAACTGTTCAGGAGTCTAATTTGGTCAGACATGAGCTTTGACCCGTTAACACAATTTTTGTTCATTTTCTTACTATTTTTCAATTTATTTTTATTTACACCATATTTCTTGAGTTTATGAAATCATTTTAACTTACAAACATATCGTTCGCTCTCAAAGCCAATGTTGACTATCAAATCCTCTGTTTGACTTTTGGAAGTCAAACTTACCATTTTATACTTATTTTGTTAATTAATCAATATTTCATTTATAAATGATGTCGTCAAGTCAATTTTATCTTGTTATAAATTTCTTGAGTTTTTAACTCAAATTTAATCACTTTTACCTTCTCAAGAATATGTATAAACGTTTTAAGAAAAATGCTATTTAAGAACACATTCTTTCCAACTTCTAAATAAAAGATTTATGGACTACTTATGATTAAAAAATAAGTAGTATATCATTTTATTTCTTATGTTTAAAATACAATATGTATGTTTTCTCTTTTTTTCAAAAAGTTTATGGTATTTCTTTACTATAACTATTAGTTTAATTTGATCATATTATTATGCTTCTTAAAATGATTTTAAAACAATACACTATGAAATAAAACTTGATATATATGAGCTATATTTCAAAGACGAAAAAACAAATTTTAAAAGTTGTTACATGAAACTCCACCCCAACTCACGGATAAAATACTTATAAGTTTCTTTTCACTTCTTTGTATTTTTTTATTCAATTTTTCATTTGCTCCTATATTACATGACTTTATAGATTCTCCTAAAGTGATTTGTGCTATTCAAAGTTGATGTTGTAGAACTAATTTGGTTTCTCCTATTGAAATATAGAAAACATTTATTTAGATTTACACAAAACATGATACATTAAAACTTATAAGAGAAAAAAATGTTAAACGTAATATGAAAAATAAAACCTAAATCGCTTTGAATCTAAGCATCCTCAAGGTTTATCTTTTTATACGCTTTTATCTTCGTGTTTGTATGTTAGTTTTTATAATTTGTTCACCTTAAAATCTCTCCGTAATGTGCGGGTGAAAAACAACTCATTAATCAACAATTAGCAACTAGCTCTTCCTAATAGACTTAATAGTGTAATATATATGAAAAATAAAACCTATATGAATGTCACTGCGGACCCAGCCCACAGCTTGAACGTGATATGGACATTTTTCAGCAAGAATTAAAGTTTGTTTGGAAAAAATTATACTTTCAGGATTAATATTACTGATTTAAACGTGAGTACTTATACTATACAACATTTGTTAGGAAGAATTATCAGTAACTACTTTTAGATCTTCTTTATTTATTGTAAAGCATAAATATTAACAAATTAAACTTCTAGCGGAGTGGCCAACACTTATTTTTAAACTCCTAGGGGAAAGGTTTCCCTATTGAGTTTTTGTTTTTAGTATTATTTTGTTAAAACAATTAACTTGATATATTATTTGTTTATCTTTTATAACTGTTAATATATAATGCTCGGTGTAAATATGAATACATATTTGTGACCGTGTCATTTTTTTCAACATTTCAATATAAATTTTATCGTAATACGTTATTATCTAAGTAATGTATTTTTTCGAAATCATAATACTAAATAAATTATCATATTTTTTTGAAGCCATAATACTTAAAATTAAATTTTAACATGTATAAATTAAATAGATTGTTTTTTACAATATTTAATCGAAGACTTGGTTTAGTTACATTAAACAACCCTTTTGTACCATTTTCGCATTTTAAACAGGAGATAAAGTATAATTTTATGTTTTTGGATGAAAAAATTAAAACACTTTATAGTGTTTTATTTTCTTTTTCTGCTTCAATAAATAAATTTTCATTATCTGAAATAAGATTTATTTCACTGTTTTTCTAATCATAGATGTTTTTATTTCTGTTTCACTTTATTTTAAATGAATATCTTAGACTTTATTCATCGTTATTTTTATTTTCGTCACAATACACCGATTATGATATCTGGTATATATCCAAAATTTTACATATAAATAAAAGACTAATTTTAATTATTTTTATTAAACAATCTTACCCATTCATTTTGATCGGTTTAAATCTCAAAAATCCATTAATATTAAAATTAAAATTAAAATAATTGAAATGTATGGGCCGTAATCAGTACGGCGGTTTGGGCATTTAATTTCTGAAGTCGTGAACTTTTGTCCGTTGCTGTGGCGTCGTTGTTAAATCTTCTTCTAAATTCTACAAATTCTGTCGCACAAGCAAAAATCACAATCATAATCATCATGATTGAAATTCTGGCGTCAATTCTTCTCCTTCTCATCGGTTCATACATTTTCTGGACTGTTTACAGAAACCAGAACTCAGCAAGAAGCAAAATCAATCTCCCGCCGGGAAGCTTTGGATGGCCGTTTATTGGAGAATCTCTGTCGCTGCTTCGTGCAGGTTGGGATGGAGTTCCGGAGAGATTTGTTCATGAACGGATCGAGAAACACGGCAATCCACTAGTGTTTAAAACGTCGTTGTTCGGTGACCGTATGGCGGTGCTGTGTGGTCCTGCCGGTAATAAATTTCTGTTTGGGAACGAGAACAAGCTGGTTGCAGCGTGGTGGCCGTTGCCGGTGAGGAAGCTTTTCGGTAGGTGCTTGATTACGATTCGTGGTGATGAAGCAAAATGGATGAGGAAGATGCTGTTATCGTATCTCGGCCCTGATGCTTTCGCTACTCACTATGCTGTCACCATGGATTCAGTTACCCGTCGCCATATCGAAGTTCACTGGAGAGGTAATTAAACATCTCAGTGATTTAACTATTGTGTATGTTGTTCGATGAAACAAAATGCACAATTCTGTGAATCTGACTAGCTTCTGTTCTAATTGTGCCCTTAACTTGGTCAAAATAACAGGAAATGGGGCTCAAATCGAACTACTAGTGAACTAAACAACCCATACGCACCACAAATAATCACAAATTAGATGCGATTTCACATGTTCATAGAATTTGTTTTGGATACATCGATATCCACACTTAGATCCACTTCTTAGTTGTCATGAATATGGAAATTTATACAGATTACTTGAATATGAATATATGATACCAAACAAACGTGTATTTGAAGTTTGATATCTCGGTTTTCTTGCGGTTTGCTTCATCTTGAATTTCCACATTGAATTCGTGCAAATATTGTATAAAATTAATGATTAATCTTCTTTTTTTGTTGCTTGTATGAAGGCAAGGAGGAGGTGAATGTATTCCAAACCGTAAAACTATACGCGTTTGAGCTTGCATGTCGTTTATTTTTGAGCCTTGAGGAACCTGATCGCATTGCAAAACTCAGTTCCCTGTTCAACGTTTTCTTAAAAGGTATCATCGAGCTTCCTATCGACATCCCAGGCACACGGTTTTATAAGTCGAAAAAAGCAGCAGAAGCTATTAGGATCGAAACTATGACACTTATTAAAGAAAGAAGAGTGGAACTGGAAGAAGGAAAGGCATCCTCTTCACAAGACCTTTTATCACATCTGCTTACATCTTCAGACGAAAATGGCACGTATTTAACTGAACAGGAGATTGCAAACAACATCTTGTTACTATTGTTTGCTGGTCATGACACCTCCACTGTTGCTATCACATTGCTCATGAAGAGTCTCGGCGAGCACCCTGATGTTTATGATAAGGTTTTGAAAGGTGAGTTACGCGGCCATGTTCTCTAATAAACATGAGAGCGGGGACCACTATTTTAAATCAAACTTGAGCCTCTTTGTAAGTCATGCTCTTATGTTTGTAAAAGAACATGATGAGTCATGTTTGACCCGACTTAAAAGGATCTTAATTAATCCTTATTTGTTATATGTCGTGGATGAAATATTAATGAAGAATGTGACATTATTTCTAGAGCAATTGGAGATTCGCAAGGCAAAAGAAGAAGGGGAATTGCTTAAATGGGACGACATACAGAAGATGAGATACTCTTGGAATGTCGTATCAGAAGTCATGAGACTAAATCCACCCATCGTTGGAGCCTTTAGAGAGGCCCTGGTGGATTTCGAGTATGGCGGTTATACCATCCCCAAAGGATGGAAGGTAGCGGAATTTTTTGTTTATTTATCGAGTTTGGAAGTTAAGTCATTAAACCCGTTGGAAAATGATCGAGTTGAATAAAACTATTCTCACCTCTTGTTGTTTTCATGTTGCATCTTTAGCTATACTGGCATAGTGCATATACGCATAAGGACGAGGCTAACTTTGAAGACGTAACACGATTTGATCCATCGAGGTATGAAAATGCAGGACCCACTCCATACACGTTTGTTCCATTTGGAGGGGGTCCAAGGATGTGTTTAGGGAAAGAATTTTCCCGATTGGAAGTACTTGCATTTCTTCACAACATTGTCACCAATTTCAAATGGGATTTGTTGATACCCGATGAGAAAATCGAGTACGATCCTATGGCTACCCCTGCAAAAGGGCTTCCGATTCGTCTCCATCCTCATCGATTTTCATGAATCGAAGAGATTATGTTGTAATGAATGTCCATGATTTCCGGTTTACCATGGAAACAATGACATACAATGAAACATGTATAATCAACTAGGATGTCCGCATGCATGTCGGATGAGTATATATATGTTCAGTAAGATGCATATAGTGTGATTTTACAAGTTATTTGACTTTGGTTCAAGTATTAAATACATCTTATCATTTGGCTAGCAACCGAATATCGCAATATAAATGGTCTTATACGATAATGAGTACTATTATAGTATTATTTATAGATTCATGAATGTATCATGTGACAAAATTGTCATGCATGAATATGATTAATTGAAATTAGTTTCAAATAGTTTAATAATATATACTACAAAAAAAGATTGATTAGGACCCCTGGATTTAGTAGGGATAACAATCGTGTTGTGTGTTCGGATTAGCTGGTTAAAAAGATATGATTTAAACGCAATGTGTTTGTATAATTATATAAGGATTCCAAACTCTAACATGTATATGTAAGATACGAACAAAACCCGTATAAATCGTTTTTCTCCTTTAGAGAACCTTGTACCACATGGATCCTGCGTATGGTTTGTTCATTGATTCTTAAACCCATGAAAAGAAAAGGAAATGCAATTTAAAGTGTTCTTAGTTTTAGTTATATGTTAATTTTGCATCATAGCCATTAGATTCATCAAATCAAAAAAGCCTTTCTAATTTACGGACGCACATAACCGCCATGACACGTCGTAATACGGCAAAATAATTAGCCGAAATTTTTTCATATTCTAGTTACATCGTTCATCTCTTAATATTGAAAGAATATTGATGGTAGTATTTGAGAATGAAGAAGATGAATTAATTTACACGTAGCAGAGTAGGGTTTATATACACTGAGCTAACTAACTAATTGTAACAACTAAGCTAGTGACTGAACTAACCAATTTGGTAGTTACATTCTGTTACACTTTACAAGACTGTGTTCTAGAAGTATTCTTGTTTTGTGAGCTTGATTTTGGCTTTGAAATTGATTAACTTGGTGTGTTGAATGTGTAGTTGTAGTGTTCTCCATATCCCCCCTGCAAGTTGGCATTGAATATGGATTACAAATGCCCAACTTGGAAAGACAATTATAGTGCAATTGCCTTGAAAGTCCCTTTGTTAAAATGTCTGCCACTTGAGCTCTAGATGGTATGAACTTTGGTAAAATGAGCCCATTCCTTATTTTGTCTCGAACAAAGTGGCAATTAATCTCTATGTGTTTAGTCCTTGCACGATGCACAGGATTTGATGCAAGTGCTATAGTTGAAGCATTATCACACATCATGAGGACTGGTGTGGAGACTTTAATGGAGAGATCTTTTAGTAAACTGCATATCCATGAAACTTCACATGTGCTGTCAGCTAATGCCCTATACTCAGCTTTAGTGGATGATCTGGAGACAACTGTTTGTTTCTTGGATTGCCATGAAATAAGACTTGAGCCAAGAAACATGGATCAACCTGAGACTGATCTTCTAGATTGAGGACAGCCTGCCCAGTCACTATCACAAAAGGTTGTTAAGTTGAAGTTATTGTCTTCTCGATAGAAGATTCCTTGTCCTGGGCAAAGCTTGATATATCTCAGTGTCTTCATGAGAGCTTTCATGTGGATAGTTGTTGGTTTTTTGAGAAAACTGACTTAATGCTTGAGCTGCAAAGGCTAAATCTGGTCTTGTTATTGTGAGGTAGATTAGTTTGCCCACTAGAGTTCTGTAGAAGAAAGGATCAGGTAGAGGTTCTCCCTCTTGTGTAAGCTTTAAGTTTGGATCCAGTGCAGTTGTTGCAGGTTTGACATCAAGAATATTTGCATGTTTGAGTAGCTCTAATGCATATTTTCTTTGACTTAGGGATATTCCATTTTCATTTATGAGGAACTCAATGCCTAGATAATAATGGAGTTGTCCTAAGTCTTTGATTGTAAATGTAGAGTGAAGAGCTGTTTTGGTATTGTTGATGTGATTCCTGTCATTCCCTGCAACCAAGGTGTCATCTACATAGACCAGAAGGATTGTTGTGACATTGTTGTGGTTGTATGTGAAGAGTGAAGTATCAACATAACTTTGTTTGAAACCAAGTTGAAGTAATAATGTTGTCAGCTTTACAAACCACTGTTTGTTTGCCTGTTTTAGACCATAAAGTGATTTTGTGAGCTTACAAACTGTGTTGGATGTTGTGGGTTCTGGATATCCTTGGGGAATTGTCATATATACATCTTCATTGAGATCACCATGGAGGAAAGCATTGTTTACATCCAGTTGCTCAATTATCCAGTCTTTTTGGACTCCTACAGCAAGTAGTGTTCTGAGTGTTGTCATTTTAGCCACAGGAGCAAAGGTTTCTGTGTAATCCACCCCTTCTTTTTTATTGAAACCCTTTGCTACTAATCTTGCTTTGAATCTATCTATTGAGCCATCAACATTATACTTGATCCTGTAAACTCACTTACAACCAATTGGTTGTTTTCCTTCAGGCAAGGTTGTTAGTTTCCATGTATTGTTGTCCTCAAGAGCCTTTATTTCTTTCTTCATTGCATCTATCCATCTAGGATCTTTAGATGCTTGGATAAATGTATGAGGCTTAAATTCACAATCTATAGAATTTATAAAATGCTTGGTAGATAGACTGGGATTTTCATAATTGATGTATTTGGTATGATGATGTTTTGAAGTTGTGTTCTGGACAAATGATTTAGGTAGGGTGTATTGGCAGTCTTTTAGGTGTGTGGGTAGATGTTTCTGTCTTGTGGATGTTCTGTGAGTATGATTGAAAGAGTCATTTATGCTTGAAGGTTGTTAGTCCCAGATTGAGTACGCAACAACAAATGTTTGTAGAAGGGGGGGTTGAATACAAACTTTAGCTTTTAAA
>JAUEJL010105797.1:0-12891 GCA_032274825.1 Drosophyllum lusitanicum | reverse complement strand
AAAGAACTTCTGGTAGTGCACACTTCTTGGGTGACAGACTTGTCTGCTGGAGCTCGAAGAAGTAGAATTGTGTGTCCACTTCTACTACCGAAAATAAAAAAACAAAGAGGAAAAAACAAAAAATAATAATTAAGCGTTGTCTTGGGTCGGACCAACCCAAGAAAGAACCAGGTCCGACTTTTGTTTGGGTCGAACCAAGATCCAGGTCGTACCTCCTATAAGAACACAAGTGTTCGACTTATCCTTTCCCACCGGTCAGAATTTCAAATTCGAAACACACACACACGGTTCTTCACCACGTCTCGACCATCGACCCTTTCTTCGTGATTACTCAACATTTACTTATGATTTTTGAAATAATGTACTAGTAATCCACTTAAAAATCACAAGATAGGTTGCATTTCACTCGAATCAAAGGTTTTAATGGCTAATTTTTGTGCGTTCTTCTCTATTTTTGAAACATGTTAGTGAGTTTGTAATTTGAGTTCAAAACCCTTTGATTGTTTATGGTAGATAAACTGTCAAAAACTTGTTTTGGATGTTTGTGACCCACTCTACGCCAAAATCGTACCTAAACACTTGATTCATCGATTTTGGAAATGGGTTTCTCTTGGTTTTGCGTTTTTCTTAGAACAGTCGATTTGTGGTTCAATAATCACTTAACTGTTGTTTTGGGTTACTAAGTAAAGAACACTTGCTTGGAATCACATTTCACCCCTGGTGATGTTAAATATGTGATGATTAACATTCATTTGTTCGAAAATGGTGTTCAAAGTGTGAAACATTAAGTCAAGAAAATGGTCTGACTTACACATGTTCTTCATATGGTCCGACATACTTCATGAAGTCACTTTTGGTTCGAGTTACAATGTTTAGGATTTGGTCCGACTTAGTCAAGAAACAATTGATCCGACTTAAGTATTAATACCGTTGAGGCAACTTAAGTAAATTTAACTTGGTCCGACTTGTTTGAAAACACCTGGTCCGACTTAAATATGAAACACCTGATCCGACTTAAGTGTTAAAACTGTTGATACAATTTTCACTTGGTCCGACTTATGTTGATTTCAATTGGTCCGACTTAAGTGTTAATACTGTTAAGTGAATTTCACTTGGTCCGACTTATGTTGAATTTCACTTGGTCTAACTTAGGTGTTAATACTGTTAAGTGAATTTCAATTGCTTTGACTTATGTTGAATTTCATTTGGTCTGACTTAGGTGTTAATACTGATAATATTTGGTCCAACTTAGATGTTAATACAGTTAAGTGAATTTCACTTGATCCGACTTATGTTGAATTTCACTTGGTCTGACTTAAGTGTTAATACTGATAATACTTGGTCCGACTTAGGTGTTAATACTATTAAGTGAATTTCACTTGGTCCGACTTAGGTGTTAATACTGTTAAGTGAATTTCACTTGGCCTGACTTAGGTGTTAATACTGTTAATACTTGGTCTGACTTAAGTTAACTTAAACTTGGTCTGACTTTGGCTTAAATTCAGATGGTTCAACTTAGAGTGACTCACAACATGATCCGACTTAAAGAACCACATTTGATCCGATTTTGTACTAAGTTCACTTGGTCCGACCTTCAACACTCAGGAATTTTCAATGATGTTCAAAAATCAAATTAAAAGGTCAAACTCAAAGTCAATGTCAAATCCAAAAGTCAAACTACTTTTCAACACCCGAAACAAAGTTTTCGTGCTCTCATGTGAAACTTTTCAAATCTAAAGTGTTTCAATCTACTGTTTGCCGAATCTGCATACCAACCTGTTTAAATTTGTGCTTTACATTTGGCTGCTGCAAACCCTCCTAACCAACCAATTCCCATTGCCAACCTAATACCCGCTGATGCTTACCTTGACACCAGCCCTAACAATGTCTACTTCGACCTTGAAACTGACACATGTTTCCCTATCAATACAGAAATAATCAAAGCTCACCCCCACGCCACGCAATAACCTATAACCCAAACACCTCTCCTACCCATGTACCTGAAGTATACGTCCAACAACTATGGTATACCTTCGAAGAAGGAGTTAGTCAAAAAGACAGAACGTGCCTGAATGAACGAATTGACAACAGACGCGTCCAACTCACTGCACGCTGAATGAGCTATCTTCTGCAACTCCTGCATGGCAGGCAACATCCACAAGATGGATTTGAGGAACCACCACCTGATAATGAACTTCTTGACTACGTGATCGGCTTAGGATACAATGGTGCACCTACATAAATCAAAAAATTTAAAAGAACCAACCTTGTTCCCATCTGGTAGACCCTAGAAACTATAATCTTTCAAACTTTGTCCGGGATCCATCGCGGGATTGATGGCGGTTCTTACTACTCCTTACAGCTGCTGGTCGGAGTTGCTTATCACATGAACTTGGACTTTGCCTAGATTATCTTTGATGAGGTCGTACGTATGGTAAATGAAAAGGACAAAGCCAAAAGACAGACATTTATCCCGTTCCAGCGGTTCCTGACCATGTTCATTGAAGATACAATTCATAGTTCTGACGAAATCACTCCGAGGCTTGATAATGATCAAATTTTGATGCAACGGATCGAGCGGTTTCCAAAGATTAAGGATGACTTCCCTAAGATTGTACCAATAACTATAACTATTGACTTGATTCGCACACTTAATCAACAAAGTGAGATAGTGAGTGAGTACATGAGAGAGAATAGGATTGCCCCTTTGGTATTACCAGATCCGGTAGCACCTACCCCGGGGGCTATAGAATCCAGTGAGGGTCCGAGTGGTAGAGACATAGGAGCACAAGAACACAGGGGTGCCTCGTGTAACACCGGCTTTGCAAAACGACAAAATTAGCAAAAATTTGCGTTTTTCATAAACGTGAACTTAATCACGATTAGTTATCATTAGGTTACGCAGCGGAAAATTCAAACCAAAAGGTTTACATCAGATATCTACATTCAAAATACTGTATCAACTGTTTGGTATTACTCTATCACATCGACCGACCATAATATTACATCATTAAAAACATTTATAAGTGTTCCATTCCATAGGCACATCATCATGCATAAGCAACCCAACTCACAAGGAATTCTAATCTTTACCTGTAAAAAGGTTCAACGTGCCACCATTAGCTATACATATAGCTCGAGTACAAACTTAACATAAGCATCGATAAAGCAAGTCAGGCATCACAGGAATAAGCATACAATGATATCCTATCACATTGCGGTGTGCTGACAAGATCGGCATAAATCATTTCTTGCAGGATAGCCAGTCCCGCTAAACAACAATACACCGGGGGATCAGACACAACCATCCGCGCTGGTGGGGGAGCATAAAGCACTCCACCAAGCATCGTTTGCGGAACCGTAGATTCCTTAGGCAACTCAGCCACTACCGACTGATTACCCCTCATGATATAAGGCACGGCGGTTCTGCAGAACCTACGATCCGTCCCTCGAATCACCGTTAAGTCCCGTATCACCTGATCAAGGATCCATGGAACCCAACTACAGAGTTAACCTTAACCATGCTTGAAGATGTCCGCGAACTTTTGACATGCACATAGGTGATCCAGTCTAGATCATTCATTTAGCAGGCATATTCATTCATTAAGCATGCATATTCATTCATTTCATCATTCCTGATCCAATCTGGATCCCTAGCATACATATCATTACTCTTTCATACAGTTGATCCATTGAGGATCAGTATCATACATATCATTCATTTTAACTAGGTGGCTCCCATTCTGGATTCCGCTGGCATGCACTTAGCTTACATTCAACACGTACTTAACATGGCAGAATGCGATAAAGTAGCATGGTAATATGTACGTATTTACTTTTAAACATACATGCAACTTAAAACATCTTTGAATCACATTCAATACATTTAGCAAACAAGTCTCCCCTTATTGAGGCTTACGGAAGTCGGTACTCACCTGAGATACTTAAAATAACCAGATTACTTTAATTCCGGTTGGGCTAACTCGGAAAGTTCACCTAGAATCATCATTAATCGCGTTAAGCGTTTACACACATGGAGTTCTATTACTAGAACCCTTACAAGACCTTTCTAGTGTTCATAGACCACTTATTAAACTTACTTTTGACATTACATAACCTATCCAACAAGAACATGTATTTAAAACAAATCCTTGCTGAAAAGGCCAGGTCGCGTCACGACCATTTAGTCCGTCGCGTCGCGACGTGCGAAAGTCAGATCTAAAGGGTCGGATGACTCATGCAAGAGTCGGATCAAAAACTATGTGGCCTATCCGATAGTCGGACCAATGAGTTGGATGGGTCATGCGACACTCGGACCCAAGAGTCGGATGAATCATGCGACACTCGGATCAAACAAGTCGCATAGTGCAAACTTCACGGGGTAGCGCCGCGACCCTTAACTTGGTCGCGCCGCGATCCTGTTTTTCTTAGTTTATCTTCTTCTTCAGCTGTTGTCCAGCGGACTTTTAGTTCAATATTTTAAAACCCAGAACTTCCAAACTCGTTAGTTTTGCTTATAAAACACTTTTAAACCTCATATTACACATATACAAACTTCACAAACTCATCAAATCCAAATAAGAACACCAAACATGCAAAACCCACTTTCAAAGTAAGCTTGTATGTTCTTCAATGGTGTCTTCACTTGAATCTTGAGTTTTAGCCATGATTTAAACATAAAACTAACATCAATCTTGTTTAAACTTCATAACAAAAGTCATCCTAACATTTGTTTGATTTACAAACAACAAATCTTCCAACTTCTATTCTTCAAGAATCTCACGAGAGAGAGAGAGAGTTAGTGTGTGTAAGTGTGTGTTTTCTAGTTGACAATATTGTCAACTTACACATACATATTCCTTTTAATCTTATCCACATCCAGAGGCAACCGCCTCTGGATTCTTTTCTTTTTTTCTTTTCTTTTATTAATTCACTTTCTAGATATATACATATATCCATTACTTTAACTAAATAATACAAATAACATATATACATTTTCACTTAAACACGTAATCATTTAATACATACGTATATATATACAACTTGGACCCTTTATATAATCTACTAGCTTACGTACTTTAAAACGATTTACAACTAGGCCCAAATCGAGGATGTTACACCTCGAGCCGGGAAGAGTCAGAGAGGGAAAAATCTGAGAGGGGCGGTGGAAGTGGTGAGGGAGGAGCTATACACGAGAGTGAGGATGATCGTCCCGAAACTGCATTTGATCAACTTGTGGTTAGTGACTCCGAGGCATCCTCAAAAGCTAAATCTGCGAGTAACTCCATAGGAGAGAGAACGGTTACAGAGGTCAGATTAACCAAAACTACATTGGAACAGTCATCCTCCACCAAGTCAATACATCAGAAGGTTGAAGCTGAGTCCACAGGCACTCACCAAGTGTCTGATCATCAAGAAAATATTCACCTGGACTTATCTAAAATTTCAAGAACTTTTGGTGAGTACGAACTTTTGAGCAAGACAATGTAGTGATGGTAGAAGCAGAAGTCGATGAGAGTTAAGGGAGTAAAACAAATGATGAGAGTGAGTGAACCCCTACCCCAAAAAGCTGGGAAACCACATCTAGTACCGGCTTAGACATTGTTTAGGCTGGTATTGAAATAGCCACTAGCATCCCACCAGTGCATGCACCTATCACCTCCATCCACTCCGCATTCACTCAATTGGGTGCTGTTTTATTCCACGGGGACATAGCACATACTCAGTCGGTTTCTCATTCGGAGTTTGCTGGCTTTGAAAAAAGTGGACCGTCTCCCCCGTCCACGCCCATTTTTTGACCACTATCGAGTCTAGCACCTACTTCGCAGGGTCTAATTCAATTTGCCAGGACATGAGTCGTAACACCTGCACATCTCCATGATGTCGCCAGAACACCCATAGTGGCACCTTCTGCAGGTCAACCACGAGTATCTGGTGGAAAATGCTGACTGCCGGCCACACGGTCTCATCAAACGCTGTGTCAACGGGGTCCTCTCAAAGAACTAGAAGTAACAACTGAGCTATGACTGTAGGAGGCTTGAATCCAATCTTAAAGAAGAAGTTAGGGCCATGTTAACCCAAATAGAAACTCAACTCTCAAATCTCTAGACCTAACTGAATGACTTGGCCTCCACGGTTCAAACACTTACCAAAAAACCATGCACTACTATTGAGCAAGATCACTTGATCGATGAACTCAAGGAGCTGTTGCATCCTAAACTCAACAGCATTGCCAACCCTAACACCAAACAATCCAACTTACTGGCAGCTCTTCAGTCCCAGCAACCTCCAGCCCAGACTTCAACCTCAAACACTATCAATGACACCATCCTTGAACCCTTAACACCCTAACAAAGACAGTATTCGGGTTTGGGCAGAGGCTAGAAGCTGTGGAAACCTCTTGCAAGGCTCAAGCCTAATTAACAAAAAGGAGTCATGATGACTCTGATGATCTAGGTCATCATGAGGGGGAGAAAAGGAGAAGGCTTAGGAGGAGATACATCAGTTCAGAAAGTACAACTCTTAGAATTCAATCATCTAAACCAGAACCCCAAGCTGGTGGTAGTAGTGGTGGTGGTGAGGAACCAAAAGATAATGAACCTCTAAGACTAACTGCATCTAAGACAGAGTTCTAATTTGAGTTCTAAACTAAAGGTACTGGCAATGTTCATTTAGAAGAAGAAGAACCTGAAACCCCTAACATGTAAATCCCTTATATCTAAACAAAACTTGCAACCCTATAAGAACCCGAACCTATAATCCCTAAAGCCCTACCTGAACCAACTGAAAAATCTAAAGGCAAAAGCCCTACACATGAAGAGGAGGAGGAGGAGGAGGATCCTTTGATTAACATACATAAGGTGTTTGCAACTGTAAATAAAGAACTTCTTGAGATTTTCCCACCCACTCAAGGTCAGTTCAACATTGCTCCATCAGACCTGGTCAATCGAGAACAGCAAGAGGCAGAAAGGAGAGAAAGAGCAGGAAGTGAGTGGCAGATACCTGGATCGTACCATGGAGGAACTAAACCTCTTCCAACTCACGAGAGAATCCTATTAGAAAGGCCAACAGTCGAAAACATCAGGCCTAGGGAAGCCCTATCAAAGCTCCATCCTCGATGGCTAACAGAGTTGTTTGCGGAACCCCATCTTGAAGAAAGGATCCCGGAAATCTTCTCAGAACAGCTAACGGAGGTGGATGATATATATATGCTCAACCTTATAGAAAACAAAAGAGATATCAAATGGGCCTCAATGTTCCACACAAGCCCAAAAGAGAAAGTGGCTTCCAAGCATCCAATTGCCAATATCAACCTAGTATACCTACGCAACTTCCTCAACTACCAAATGGTTCACTTCCACGTAACCAGGGAAGACGGGAAGAGGTATAGCTTCCACGAAGTTGAATTGAGGCAGTTGCAATTGAATTATGTCACTCATCTAGAAGACGAACTTGCGTGCAAAATAGAAAAGACAAGAGACAAGCCGAGGGGCTTTGTAACACCTCCATTTTGAAAACCAGATTTTTCTTTTTAAAAACTATATTTTAAGGTTTCAAACCACGTGGGTTCATTTGTAAACATTACTTATAAAACCTGATTTCAAATTTAAACAAATAGCGGAAGGCTGAATGGCTAATAATTACAATTCAAAAGTAGCCATGATTACAAGCAGTCTGGTGTTACAATGATTCAACCAACCGACCATAATTAGAGTAGAAGTTACAGAAAATAAGTAGCATACTAAGTGTTCATCCAAATCAAAAACCATAAAAATCCAGCAAGTACCCAAGCTCTCACGCCTACTAATGTTCGTATAGCGTACCAGTTTTAAATTTACAAATCCGACTTATTTAGCATGACTACAACACAAATAGGCAAGAGGACCTAATCGTATCATAGTACAGTAAATAAGTACTAGTGTCGAACACAAGGGGAACGAGTATGATTTTAATGTAACTTTACTAATTAAATATTAAACTAATTAAAGAACGGTAAAAGGGGATTTTGGAACTGCAGCACAACTAACTAATTTAAACACTTATACTACTAAAAATCACCAAAAACAACTCAAAGGAAGCAAAATGCATGAAACTTTATTAAATTAAACTATTAGAACGAAGATTTCCCTCCCTAGATTCGATTTCACCTTTTCAAGTTAAATGATTTCAATTAAATACGTGCAATGGATATTTTATTACCACATACCGATTTCTAATGTGATTAGACTCTTGGTCAGATTATCTAATCCTATAACCATGCAATTAACTAACCCTATGGTCAAGGAGTCAATTTAAAGCATAATTAGGCGATTTGGTTCGAATCAAGAAAGACTTAACCTTTTATGATTGTCTAAGTTCACAAATCATTCATTTAACATATAAAGGTCATCATATGTCAAAGCACACACATTAAAGTTCCTATCTTTGGTTGTTTAAGCCTAGGATTGGTCAATCACTAGTCTAAATCATTTATTGGTCCTAGATAATCAAGATTCAAGTCTCACAAATAGATTAGTCATCTAATTTATAAAAACTCAGATTCTAAACATCCAAAAACAAATCCTAAAACATATATGGATCTTTGATTAAGCAATACATGATAAATATATAATAAAAGGTATCAAACTTTAATGAAATCATGCAACTTTAACAAGGTTCATCTCCTCTAGGGAGGAAAACAGTAAATCTAGCCCATAATCATCATTAAATACATTCTAAAATCATTCAAAAACATAAACATATGAGTTAAGAATGAAAAACCATGATAAAGTAATGATTAAAGCCTTGAATCTTCACTCCTAAGCCTTGATCTTCAATTCCAAGCTTCCAATCTACCTTGAGACGTTTTTGGGATGTTTTGAAAGGTATAATGAGGGTAGAAGTCGGGTTATTCCTTCCCAAACAGATCTGGCACTTTGTTTAAATAGATAAGGTTAAACAAGGGCGTCGCGTCGCAATCCTGTATGTGTCGCATCGCGATCTGTAAAGTCCTGGCATAATCCGAACTCTTTTTTTGAAAATTTGAAATTTGGTCTTATGAGATCGCGTCGCGTTGCGATCTAGCATCTGTCGCGCCACGATCTCGCATTTTCAGGAATTTACAATAAAAGTGATTTTGTATCTCTCTGAGTCTAGTTTCCGTGGCCTTTTGAATCACCTCAATCCGAGTTCGTATGAGTGGGATATGATCAAATCAGTGAAGGTATGTCGGAGCGGACAACTTTTTTTATTTCTTCAGTTTTTTCAGTTTTTGATCAAAACTTTTCATCATCCGTTTTTTTGACATGAAATTCAATAAATGAAGATAATCAAGTATCTTTTACTTACTTACGAATAATAACAGGCTAAATTAAAACAGATGTCGCTTAAAATATATATGTAAATTTGGTGATATTAGTTACCAACTCTCTTTTTCCTGTAAACTTCCTCATCATGTTTACAACACATGTACGATTATATATAAAACCATTTAAGGCCATTGCTCTCTTCAATGTAACACAAACTTTCGAAATCTTTGCTATGTCTTCTAGCAACAGCACATGGAGTCCAGTATAAATGTGGACGTTTCATCATCGATAAACGTCCTATATATATGTGCACACATATTAGATAATGGCATAAAAAAGCATAAAACCACTTAGAGTCTCGTATAGTTATATTATTATATAAATATATTTTATTATTATTTAAATATTTAAAAATATAAAAATTTATTTTTCATCACTTGCTGCTACATATGCAAAAGCATTGTCGATCACCACCTAAACAACATTATGCTCACCAACCTCCTCAACCATATCATCAAGCATGATAAACAATTGTTCATCATTCTTACAATGTCCAAAGCATCAATTATTTGATAAAGACAGACCCTTTTAGGGAATTGACAAAAAAATTGATAATATGTTTATGTGCAATCGAGTCTCTCCATCTATCTGATATGATCGTTCAACCATATTTAGCGCACTGCTCCTCCCGATGTATTTCTTGATCATCTCATTGGTTGCCTTAACCTCTTTAGTCAAACAAGGAATTCGGATCTCGCGGTATGCAGGTGGTTTGAAACCTGTCCCACATTGCGCCACCAGTTCCTTAGCTATTTTGAAGATTTCATAAATTGTTGCATTAGACGCCAATCCAGCATCAAAAAACCAGTATGCCAAGTCCATACACGCTTTCTCCCTCAATTGTTTTTAACAAGCTTCATTGATGTTGGATTGTCTCATCTTCCAATCTTTTCTGTTTTTCACAACTAGTTTGGGTGGTGGGTGAAAAAGATATCTATCGGTCCTTTCACACCCTTTTGCTTCTTTGATGTTTTAGCTTGACTACTACTACTATCTTGTTGAGAACCAACTTTCTGAGCACAACCTATACCAACTCCATCAAATTCATCACCCTCGTCATCCCCAAACTTGTCTACATCATCAAAGTCATATAAAACTTCCCCTTCTTTTTTACTTTGACCTTTTTTCTCCATATATACTTTAATCTCGTCACATACATGAGGTGGACATTTTGGACATCTTGTACCATTTCGGAATCCACCCACGATATGTTGTTTACCCCTATAGATACCTCCGGAAGTGATTTTGTCACAAAACATGCATTTTACTTGCCTTTGCCTAAGTCAATGCTATACTTCCAAGCTATATCTTGAACAATCATGCTTCTTTTAACTAATTGAATGAACTAAATGAAGACAAGAAGTATAGAATAGAAACTTCATTCAATATTGTACAACTTAAATGTAAGATTTCACTTTGTAGTGAAATCAAGATTATAAAGAACTCGAATAGCAGAAGTATTGTCGATCGAAGGGTATGGAGAAAGATAAAACGAATCGAAGCTTTTGGAACAAGGTGAAATTGCCGATGAAGTGTTTAGGGGTGTCAGCAGAGTTGAGAAGCCAAGAAGTGGGAAAGAATGATAGGAACGGTAGTATTTAGGGTTAAATTCATCGGTTAAAAAAAAGTCAACATGAGTCCAGTGTTCACAAGGTGTGCCTCGGTTGCGCCTAAGTGCGCCTAGACTATGTTACTCGCTTTGCAGAAGAAGCTAGATCATGGGAGCTTTAGCGCTTTTGTGCCTCAAGTGCTTTTTTACAACTATGGACGTCACTCCTGTTTACAGTTTCTAAAATCCCCTTTGCACAATGGGAGGAAGTTGATTTGTGTGCTATGGCCTCCGCTACGGTATGTGATCAAATGCTCTTCCCTTTTCTTGACGAATGAGTTTGCGATCACCAACTCGTGGGCAAAAGCAAACTCAAGCAAAGAACACCCTTCTTCGTTCCTAACCCCATATCCAAACCTTCCGTGGACTCCCGGCTACCCAAAACCTCCCCCTATATACAGCATGTGATCCTTTGGAATCCCCCATACAAGATCATCTAGTTCAAATTACTCAACGTTGAGCATAATTGTGTTTCTGTTTCCCACAAATTTTCCGAGCCTTGTGTTTTTTTCTTTGTGTCGAGATCGAGAGTCCTTAGAAATTGATAATGTGGTGTTCCTCTTAGTAATAGTGTTAGTTATATGGTAATATGATTGTCATTACTCTCTTTTGACAGAACAGAAATTACAGAAATTTTCTGAAGGTGTTTTTTTGAACAAAGCATGATGCTTACATCACATAATCTATTTTGGAAATGCCAAAAGGACAATTAGTCTTCAGTCTTCCACCATAAATATGTTATTTCTTCGTTGTGGTCAAATTCCAATTTACCAAGGTTTAAGCTGGAAATGAGGAAAGGGGAGAAGCTTGAGCTAGCCTTGAGGGCCTGTTTTGTAAATTTTGTGAAGAACAAGTATGTTTCATAAAGATTGAACTTGATTTGTAGCATCCCCACGTGCCAAATTCTTGCTTAAACTCACTGATTTGAAAGTGCAAAACATAAAATGGGTGTTTATAAAAGACATGATTAGAGCTGAGATTAATGGGTTATGTTTCATATTTAAGATGGAGATAAAGATTAAAGGCTTAATGTATTTTAGATTATTTAAGAATTAAAAATAAAGAAAATCGAAAGCTAGGAATCTGTTTTAACTTTTAATGGAGGGGAAAAAAAACATTATACATGCTGCTGGTGCTGGCCTGCTGTGTCAAGGAAGGAGAAGACATAAAAACTGAAGCTGGGCTGCTGTCTTGGTTGAGCGGAGAAAAATTTACGCCCAGGCCTGTTTATATCGATGGTTATGGGCGTTGTGGTTTGTGTGCATATATATAACAGATTTTTAAAAAATAATGTAATTTCCTAACAGTTATCAAAACTAATGTAATTCTCTTCATGTTATCAAAACTATAGTTTTTGGATTCTGAAATTCTGAATTTGAAAAAGAATTCGGGATCCAAAATCCCGAATTTGACACATGTCATCATTATCAAAGAGAATTCGAGATTCAAGAAAAAGCTATGAAGTGTAGGTAGGTAATATGTGGCAAATTTGGGATCAGAGATCCCGAAATCTCTTTTAAATTTGGGATTTGAAATCTCGAAAACTATAGTTTTAGAAACATTGAGAGACTTGCATTACTTTTAAAAATAATATTTTTAAAAAAAATCCATATATTTACATATGATAAAAAGAAAAAGAAAAGAGAATTGTAGATAACATGGGTATTATATTTACATATGATAAAAGAAAAAGAAAAGAGAATTGTAGATAACATGGGTATTAATTACAAAATCTTTAAAAAAGAAAGAAATAAAAGAAGAAAGGGGATTTTCCTTTAAAACTTAATATGTACATCTAAATTTTCCTATGAGAAATGTTTAGGGGGTGTTTGGTTGGAAGGAATTTGTGAGAATTGGAGGGAATTGGAATCCAATTCCAACAAATTCATGTGTTTGGTTGGAAAGTTTGGAAGGAATTGGAATTGGGAAGATGGA
>JAUEJL010105786.1:0-12891 GCA_032274825.1 Drosophyllum lusitanicum | reverse complement strand
ATTCTACACCAGACGGTCGTGCACTCCATCAACGGGAGGCGCAATAGTATAGGGGTTGTTACTTTGACTGACATGCTATATCTCTACAGTTTCTCTGCCCCTGCCACGTGCAATGTGGTGTACCAGTTGGCCTTATACCTGCAGTCTGTTGCAGGCAAGCGAGCCAAGAGTAGCATATGCGTAGGCTCGTTCATCACCAGGCTGGCGGAGTCCTACGGCAACGTTCTTACAGCCGTCACCATTGAGAGCTTGATCGCACATCCGACCACCAGGCCGATTGACACTGCTGTGTTGCTTCACATGGTAGTTATCCGCGAGAGGCCTCAGGGAGGATATCAGATATTTGACGGCCATGGACAGCCGTGGCCACAGGTACAGCCAGAGTAGCAGCCGGAGGTGCAGCCAGGAGGTGGGGCCCCACACATTCATCCTGATGATCAGTTAGCTCCTCCTCCTCCCCCAGCATTTGACGCTCAGTTATGGGAGGAGCATTGGGATTGGATATCACGTACACTCATTTCTTTATCCCATGTTGCTGGCGCTAAGATTCCGCCACTGCCGCGACAGCCGCATCAGGATGACCAGCCACCACCACCGCCACCCGCATGAGGGGCCTAGTCTGATGGCCTCGTATCACTTATTTTGTGTACTTTTTGGACATGTATTGTATTTGAACCTTGTAGTATTGTTATATTATTATTATTCGGTTATCTTTGTGTTTCTTTTTGTATGTTTATGTGTATTGCTTATGCTTGTGCTAATCCATTTACTTTATCCCTTGCTTGAGGAGCCATTGGCGTTGGATTGTATTGGATGATTATATTATGTTATGCCATTTTGCTGAGAAAAATTTGGACGAATTATGAACCGCTTTTTCTGTCAACTTCATAAACAGGGAGTTTCTCGAATCCCTTTCTCTGCACTATTGTTGTTATTGCTTATCTTTTTGTACATTGAGGACAATGTACAACTTAAGTGTGGGGATGGATTTATGATTTGCCAATTTCTTGCTGCGTTTGTCCTTTTGTATACTTTTGTGTGCATAAAAGCTTAGAAATGGATTTTAACCAAAAATTTTCGCAAAATTGTATCCTTTTAGACAATTTTAGCTCCTCTCGCATGATAGATTGTTAAGTAAAGTGACACTAGGAGGATTACATCATAAACAACTTTCATGAAGCTGCCTTTTCACAAATCACTTGAGTTTTGTAGATTATCTGACTTCAATTGCACATCCACACCTACACTTGCATTCCTGAGCATTTGAGCCACAACAATTCGTTTCTTTATTCAGTTAGCTCATGGAATTGCTCTCATATACGTGTTGATTGTTGCTTTGATGACATAACTTGCTTATAACATACATTTCAAGATCATGAACTGAATGGGTTGCATTTACATAATAGAGGCACTAGGAAACCCATTTTAGCCTATATTCTTTTGTTTTTAGCCAATTTTTTATATTTGTTTTCCCTTTAGTTGCCAATTTGAGCCTTAGCCTTTCATTTCATCACCTATGTGATCCATATTTCTGTGTTTTATGTTTGTTTTTAAGTTTTCAGAACCAATTTGACCTGTTTACGCTGCTTAGTTTCGTTTTGTTGTATTTTACCTTTTAGTTAGTCATGCACTGATTAGCGGGACATGGAAAGTTCGTATGTCCCTCTGATTGTTCTGTTTATGTTGCGTGCGACTGAGTTTGAAAATTCAAAAAAATCAGAAAAAAGAAAAAAAAATAGAAAACGAGAAAAATGAGAACTTTAGTTGCATGACATGCTTTTCCTTGGCTATTTTTGAAGCCTGTCATACATTGAGTTGTAGTTTTTTGTCATTCTTATCTGAGTGATTAGCCATCATTTTGTTGAGTCTGATTCCACTTCTACTCGGTGAACTGTGTTCTTCAGCAAAAATATTGTAGTATTTCTTTTTAGTTTCAATAATAGCAGCTTAGATGTGTTTTAAATTAGGTTTCTGGATTCTGATTTGGCAACCTTTATATGTCTTTTATCCTACCCATAGCCACAGCCATGATACAACCCAATCAAAGACCTCTTGATATGTGGTATGATCAAGCTTATGTTTATCTTTGCTTCAATTAAGCACCACTGCACTTATACACATGCCATGATATACATACAGACTGAGTGCTTGAGAGACCACCTCGTGAGGTATGAAGTCAGGTACTTATCAGAATTCTCGGGTGTGTGTTAGGTTTGCTTAATATGAAAGTGTGTCCTCAGTCCTTTGCTAATATATCTGTTTTGCTTTTAGATCTTTATTTTGTTGGAAGGATACCTTTTTGCACTGATAAAGGTTATTTAATGTTTTCTGAGTTGATTGTTGCATTAGAGTTTGCTTGAGGACAAGCAAAGCTTAAGTGTGGGGATTTTGATATGTTCAGAATTACACATATTTATTGTATTGATTTTTCCGCAATTTGGCACCTTTATTAGCATATTTACGCGATTTGATGCCTAATATCATATAAATCTATTTTATAGGCCCATGATGATGACTTGATGATAAAAGAAGCTAAAACGGAAGAAAACTGTTAAAGATATCAAGTCTGGCGAGAAACTGTGCAAGGCATACCCTAAGGCACGCCCAAGGTACGCCCGTGCCCTAGGCCGTGCCTCTCCAAAATTGGGCCCAGAAGTTAGGCCGTTGTCTGCCAATACCTTTTTAAAAGGGCACGCCCGTGCCTCTAAAGGGCACAGCCGTGCCTTATCATCTGGAGCAGATTAAAAGCAGTGCTCTCCACTAGAAAAGAGAACCCAACATTTTATTCGTTTTTCATTCTGTTTCTCTCGATCTGGAGCTTTCATGGAGGCAGATTTCATCCAAGAATGATGTCTCTTTGTTCCTTTGATGCATAGGAGGTTATTCAAGCTTAGAAGGGAGTATGTAGCTCGTTGATTCATCCATTTTGTCTCTAATTCGGGTTTTGGTATAATCTCTCCTTTTGATTATGATTAAATCCGATTATTTGTATGATTTGGGTTTGTTTATGAGTTATGTACCTTGATTCATTTGGATTAGACATGTTTTAGTTGTTTGTATTATATATTTATGATGGTTTGACTTTTCAGTTGACTTTATATAATCAAGTGTGTTTGATCTTCAATACAAGTGTGTTGATCACGTTTGTGTGTTTAATCTGACCATATTCATGTGTGATGATGTGTTGGATAACTCCTACATGTCAAAGTATGTGGATATTCAAGAATGGTATATTGATTTTATAAATATCATGTTATTTTGTTACTAGAAATGGTACATCTTGCATGATTGATGTTTGAAAGCATTTTTGGGACATGTTATGGATCAATTCAGATCTGTCCATGTTGGTTATGTTATTCATATTGTGGTCTTATGCATGCCTTGGCACTTTAGATGCAAATCTAGGTGATTTGGTGTACTAATGGGTCGAATATGCTATATATATATGTATGAAGAATTCATAATATGTTTATTGGTATTTTAATTGATGAAATGAACTTGCATAAATGTCATGAATAATCTATAATCTATATGATTTGTTCATTGTACATATTCACATGTATATGTTTTAAATGTATTAATCTTGCTAGAAATGACATGTTAATATGATTATATCTTAGAAATACATGTGGCTTAATCTTGAATCCAATTTGTGGTTTGAGTTTTGTATGAGTTTATGACTTCATAGTACTTATTTACATATGTTTATGATCCTAGATGAAAGTCTAGATTGTTTATATTGTTGGATCTCTTTGTGCATAAATGAGGTGTTCTCATCCTTGCGGCCGCGAGGATAACTCCATGCGGGTGCAAGGCCCTCTTTTATAACTGTGTGCTGTTTTTCATTGTTTTGACTGTGTTTAACCACTTTAACACCTTGTTGGGTTCTGAGGACTATTGAATGTTCCATTTGAAAAGATGTGTATTCGTGTAGTCTGATTTGGACGTGATATGGTGAATCTGTAGTTAAATACCAGCTTGCATATCCTTTGTGAAAACTTGGATATGCTACTGTCTGTCTTATTGTTGAGTCTGAGTCTTGATAACTCGAGTGATGATTCGTTGCATGATGATGTAATTGTGATAAGTGGTAGAACAGTATGCTCTGTGCTTAATCAGTCAATATAGTCGTGCCAAATGATTATGTATCTAATACATTTGACTAGAATGTTTCTAATCCGAATGAGTACCTTCCTGCTTTGAATTCCTTCTTATTGCATTGCTCCTGTTTCGTATTTTCTTTGTTTTTAGTAGTTATTTATAGTCTTTCGTTTATTTCGCCTCTTGCCTTGCTGTTGATTAGATAATAGTGAAGGTTGACTATTAGAATTCTCCGTTCCCTGTGGTTCGATATCCGGTCTTACCTAGTCTATACTATTTCTTGACCAGGTCATACTTGCCTGTGTCGTGTGTAGTATCTGCTTAGTAATATCGCTTTTATAAATTTAAAACAAAGTGTGTATCAAGCTTTTACCGAAATAAAATACATGCAGTTTAGCTCACACAAGTGGGTTTTGTAAGTTTGATTATTTTAGGTGGATTTGATGTGCCTATGATGATTAGAAACATGATATATGAAGTTTGTATATGTTTAAGTAGTGTTTTTATTAGAATTCCGCTGTTGGTTATGGATTTTATTGGGTTAAAGTCGGCTGGAAGATGAATAGGAAGAAGATGGTGTTAGAAATGAATTTAATGTTTGTATTCTAGTTCAGATTTTGTACTTAGATGTCACCTTAGTATTATGTATATAAGGTGACTCATGCATATTTTCTATGTAACCTTTGCCATATTGAATATAATAAACACACACATAAAGGTGTTCTTCTCTATACTTGAATCTTATCAAAGTACTCATTTTGTATTATCAATTGGTAATAGAGCCAAATCTTTGTTCAAAGATGGCTCTTGATTGAAGAATCAGAGAGAAAACAACAACATTGGTGATCAATTGATCCGATTTTGAAGCTTACGGTCGACTTTTGAAGAATTCTGTTTTTGATCGAATCGACTGTTAAAATGGAAGGTTTGTAGTGCATTAGATTCGCATTCAATAGTAGTTTGAATCTGTAATAGTCCGCGATCTCAATTTAAATCAGATTGTAAGGAATTTTGAATTTCATATTTTTCAAGTTCTTGAGTTTTTGATCGAAATGTATTCGTTTGATTGATTTCTGGTGTAAGTTTGTATTCTGATTGTAATTCGCACTTAGACAAAGCCAAAGGAAGAAGAAATTTTCGAATTTGAACAAGATTTGAAGATTTTTGAATTTTTGAAGGTGACGGATTACAGTGTGAAGAACAGTCGGATTTGTGCCTAAGAACTATCGGATTTCTTCAAATCCGAGAAAAATTATCGGATTCCGACAATATTTGAAGTGTCGGATTTGAAGTTACGGATTTTATAGGTAATGGATTTTGAAAGTTCAAAGGACTTGAAGTATTTGACGGAATTTTGAAATCATCGGATTTTAAGTAATTGGATTTAAAGTATCGGACTTGGAATTGTTTTGAAATCATCGGATTGAGTTGCGGATTCTGAGTTACTGATTTTGAGTTGCGGATTCTTTGTTACCGGAATGTGTATCGGATTTGGAGCATCGGATTTGCTTATACTCGGATTGTTACTCAGATTGTGTATCGAACTTACGGATTTCAAGAATTCTGTGATTAGCGGATTTTTGAAAATCGTCGGATTTTGAAAATCATCGGATTGTCACTTACGGATTTCAAAGTTAAGGATTTGAATTGCATCGGTTTTGTGACTCGGATTTGATTCTATCGGATTTGAGTCAATCGGATTTCAAAGTTGCTGCTATCGGATTTCAACAAAGTTGCGGATTCTCCAATTTACATCTTTTAAAGAAAAGATCTTGTAGCAAATATGAGTACATACAGTGAAACCTTATCATTCGGATTAGATACTAAGTCACCTGTATAGAGGTGAATATCACGTATGGAAGGGCAGATTCATGGATTTTATTGAAAACAATGAACAATATGGAGAAGAAATGATGAAAAGTATCCTAGAGGGTAATGGGGTTTTTTGGATTGATCAGGAAGCTAACTCTAACCATAACCCACCACTAGATGAGATTCACAGAGAAAAACTTCCTAGTGAGTACACTGCTGAGGAAAAGCACAGGGCTATTGCAGACAGAAAAGCCAAATATCATTTGAAGCATGGTCTGTCATCTGAATTTTAGATCAAAGTCAATGGCTTGAATACAGCTAAGGAAATTTGGGATGAAATAAAGATTCAGATGGGAGGAACTGAATCTGGAGTTTGGATTAAGGAGACAACATTGGTCAAATCTTTTGATCATTTTAGAGCAAGAGATGGTGAAGCATTGATTGATACATACAGTCGATACTGTAAACTGCTAAATGATCTGACAAACCAAAAGCTAGATGACTACTCAAATATGACCGAGAACACAAGGTTTCTGAATTCTTTAGGCCCTGAGTTGAAATCGCAAGTTGCAATTTACAGGCACATGAATCACAAAAACCTGAACGAAATCACCCATCACATGATATTTGAAGAATTAAATCAATATCAAGATGATGTGGGTGTAGGGATACAAAAGGAGAATGTTGATCCCTTGGTTTTGGTGGTAAATGACAAAAGAGTGAAAAGCTTATCAAAATCTGTCAAAATGAAATAGATACAAGAGACAGATTCTTCGGATTCAGATGATGAGACTCAAGTGGATAATGAAAAGATTATGCAAGCAATGGCATATCTTACAAACATGATGCAAAGCCACTTCTCGAAGAATAAAACTAACAATAAGCAGAGGTTTACATCTGGATCTAGACACAGGGATGACCAATTCCAGAGAAAAGATGGTCAAAGGCTCGAGAAGCGTTATGAAAGGAAAGTTGAAACTGCCCAAGAAACGAAGTGCTATAACTGTGGTGGCACTGGGCATTTCATCCAAGACAGCAAGAAACCTAAAGTCAAAGATTCAGAGTATTACAAAGCTAAGCTTAACCTGATTAAACAGAGGAACAGTGGGCACGCTTTGCTAGTCGAGGAGGATCATGTTCTGTCGGACACGGACAATAGTGACGAAGATACAAATGTTCATGCACAGTTTGTCCTCTGGCTAATGTTGAGGAGTTTGAGTTTGAAGAGACAGACGGAGAAAGTGATGATGAAATGGTAAATGTTTTCTCTGAAGAACTACCTCTGGCTGATAAAGAAGATGTGATTGTGACGGCTGATCTGGTTTTATGGCAAAATTTGATGAATCTGATGTTGAGATGGAGTATGAGGAGGAAGAAGAAGAGGCTGAGGCTACTGCTAAAAGCTCAAGCCAGTCTATTGCTGATCAACATGAAACAGGAGAAAGGGTAATGCTGGATCAATGTGAATTTTCTACAGATTATATACTAACTCTTATGCAACAGGTGGAGCATCTAACATCAAAGAATCAATCACTCACGATAAAGAATCAAAAGCTGCAAGAAAAGAACTTAAATCTTAAAATGCATCAAGCAGCCAAAAGTGAAGTTGAATTAACTAATCAGTCATAAAAAATAATCCAACTTCAACAAGCAATTCAAGACAAAAAAATGAATTACTCAAGATTCAAAAAGAAACAGAGTTGATAGTTCATGATTTAAATGCTGCAAAACTGAGTGCAGAAATTAACCTAAATCTAATCATGAAAGAGAAGAAAAGTCTGGATGTAAAAGTTCAAAATCTTGAGGAAAGGGTAAAGAAACAAGTAAACACACATCATACCCACTTTAAAAATCTTGAACCAGATGTTAAGAAGAGATACAAAGGAAAGAATTAATCAAGGATGGACTTCAAAAATGACGTTTGTTGGAGAAGAGGAATTTAAAAGAAAAACAACAACTAAACTTTAAAATACATTGAATTATGATGAATTAAATGCATCGTATGAAGTTTGTGAGACAAGTGGAGGACACTCTACATCTTCAAAAGAGTTTTTGAATCCTCATCCACCGGAAGAGAAGAAAGAGTTAAAAAGTCAAGAAGAAAAGCCAACAGAAACTGCACAAATTTACATTCCTCACATGGAATTGCAGAAGAGACAAGAAATTTTTGAGATGGCATGCATTAAACAGAAGATTCTCTTCGAAGTGGAAAATTGTGTTTTAAAAGAAACAATCTTGAATCTCAATGAAAAGTTAAAAAATTCCGATGCATCTGATAAAGTTGAGAAACAAAATATTGAAATAACTGAAAGTGAATTAAACAATTCTGAGTTTGCACAGTACTTAATTCCACAATTCATTTCCGATGCAATTGAGAAGAGGATGCTAAAAGAGAAGATTGAGAGGTTGCTAAAAGAGTTGGATGATTATTTGGAAATTGTGTATCCAAAATGTCCCAAGGCATGTAGGGAGTATGTTACACACAAGTGTAATCGTTTTTGTGATCCCAACAGTGTTAGGGAGGAAGGATCCTCCTCTGGAACAAAAGAAATTCCAAAAATGCCAAAATTCACAAAATCATCGACTTCGCATGTTTTTAAGAATTTCAAACCACTTCATGTCACTAACGAAACTTCTGTTTTTGGATTAAAATCAGATCTCACTAAAGGACAAGAAGTTTCAAACAAAGGTGTGATGAAGGCACTCAAGAAAGGAGTGAAGAAAGGTGGTGAATCTAAGGCACATTTGAAATGGATAGCAAAAGAAAATTTGAAAGAAAATGAAAAGTTGTCTGTAAATGCGAACAAATCTGTTTCAAATAAAACAATCAAACCCTTTTGTATTGTTCACAAATCATATTGAAATAAAAATTGTGAATCATTGTTTGCTTGGAAAATCAAGTCTGAAAGTTCAAAATCAAAAATATCCGACGAAGAGATAAGTTGTGTTGGAACTGGATGTTTAGAGGGCCGTTGTGAGTTCAATTGCAGTTATCATCATAATAGAATGAAAAGAGGAATAAAACATAAGAAGAATTGGAAGAATCCAAATGAGAATAAAATCTTGGTTTGGTTTGTAAATAAACAAGGATATATTATTCATCAATGGATTCACAAACATGAACGAATTGGGGTTTTACAACGATATGCTCACAGAAGAATACCAATACGGCCAGGATAATGGAAGGAACATTTGCACATAATGCAAATGAATCAAAAAGCTAAAAATTCATCGGTTCTTTCAAAACAATTCAATCTAAATTCTGTTGAAAATACAAAAAGAAATTTCACACCAATCAAACACTCAAGAAATTTCAATGGAAATCTGGGTTCATATTCATCAAAGGCAATAACTTCAAAGAACAATAAAAAACAAGAAATGAATTCATTTGCTTCACAAACACCAAAAGTCAAAAGCAAATTCATTGCCAAATCAAAGCAGTTTTCACCGATAAAGAAACCATAAATTCTTGAAACATCTCAAAAACAACACAAAACAGTTCATCCATCACAAAGCAAAAGATCAAATTCAACTGAAAAATGGATAGTTAAAAGAACTGTAAAGAAAAAAAGTTTAATTCATGATGCAATGTCTGAATTTTCTAACTCAAAAGGTCTCAAATCTTCGTGGGCACCTCAGTCTGGTTTCTTTTCCATGTGTAGAAAGATAATATTTGGTACATGGACTCAGGCTGCACAAAACATATGACTGGAATGTTGAATTTATTTGTTTGACATATCATTGCATTTTATCAAATATTTCACAGTATATGTTAGTGGTGCAGGTATCAACACTGAGTTAAGCAGGATTGAGGTATGAAGTACAAGTCATGAATCAAGGATAATTCATGCTTGTAGGGGAGAGAATTACAACAAGTTTTGTATATACTCAATGAAAAAAATCAAAAACATTTGCAAAACATTAAAATTCAAAAATATTTTTTTCTTTTGACAGGGAGTTTTATGTTTATTTTTTAATTTGATTTTTAAATTTTAAAATTTTTTGATTGAAATTCAGAAATTTTCATCATCATTGTCAAATTGTATATATTCAAGATGAGATGTTAAGTTGAAGGGGAGTTTGTTGACTTGAAACAACAAAATTTTGGTCTAAGTATTTAAAATCTGCAAATGTTGTCGGATTCATTTAAAATCCGCCATATTTTGTCGGATTCATTCAAAATCCACCATTTCTATCGGATTTACACCAAATCCGAGTCTTGTATCGGTTTTACTCTAAATCCGAAACATTTTATATGTCGGATTTCACTTTGGGTCGGTTTTAAACCATGGATGTCGGATTTGGGTATCGGATTCTTGGTTTCTTATAAAAGGAAAATCCGATAGCGAGTATCGGTTTTCTGAACTTTCAAGCAAGTTTCTCTCTCAAAAGATTTGATCTTTCAAAGTTGTTGTTTGCGTGTTTTGAAAGTAGATCTGAGATCATCTTTGCTTACTGATTCCAAAGGTATAAATTTCTTGAAATTTTATGAATGTTTTAATGGTTTTTAATCAGTTTTATGAGTTCGAAAACTCGAAGTAGTCGGAAGTAAAAACAACGAAATCAAGTATTGTTTTTAGTGTGTTATACTAGAAATTAGGTGTACAATTGAGGGTTGAGTTTCATTTTTAAGTAAATCAAACATTGGTTTAAGCATTGTTGTGTTTTGAATGTCGGATTTTAAAATGTTTCGGGAAATCTTGAACTTTGAAACACGATGAATCTACTTTTTTAAGAGTTGAATGTGTCGATTGAATCAAAAGGAGTGTTTTGATTGCGATTCATTACTTGAAATTTTGGGTTTTGGGTGTTAAGATTGACAAATTTGAAGTTTTTAAATCTGTCGGTTTTTCGAAACTTGGTGAATTTCAAAACTTGGATGAACTGTCGGATTTTCATATAATCCTATAGTTTGTGTTGAAACTAATCGGATTTCATTTTGTCGGATTGTGGAACATCGGATTTTGAGACTTGTCTGATTTTTGCAAAATAGAGGATTTTGAGACTTGTCGGATTTTTGGAAAATAGAGTATTTTGAGACGTGTCGGATATTTAACAAAGGAATTCTCTCGGATTTTTAAGTGTCGGATTCCACTTGTGTCGGATTCTCAACACTTAGGAATTTTGACAAAATTTTGAATTTTTTCTCAAAAGATTATTTTTTGAATTGATTACTAACTGTTTGATCATACAGATGGCTGAACATCAAGATTGAATTCCCGATCATTACAGAACTAATTGTCTCACACCCACTCCCTCATATATTTACTTTCAACCCCCTGGACTCTGAACCGCACGTACCTGAGGTGTACGTTCAACAGTTATGGAATTCATTATATCTCACTGAAAACGAACAAGGGAGCCCTGTGATTTCTGGTAGAATAGACCAGGTTGAATTCGAAATGGGTATGGATAGTATAATACGAATCCTCAGGCTACCCAAACAAAATACCTATCCATCAAAACCTGATTATGATCCAATTCTCTCTGATAAACAAATTTTACCACATGTTATGGATCTGGGATGGAACGGAGATGAGCTTACACGGATGTCAAAATTTAAACGTTCAGGATTAGTTCCTCAATGGCAAACACTCTATGCTATAAGCATGCGTTGCCTGACAAGTGTCACAAAAGGGATAGATGGTGAAAATAATTTTGCATTAAAAGTGTTGGTTGGAATGGCAAACCATCTTCATTTTGATTATGCTGAATTGATGTTTATTGAGATGTCCAAAGTTATTCGTGAGGAAGTAATACCGGGCAAAAGGAGAAATTTCTTGCCTTTTCCTAGGTTTTTGTCGATGATCATTCAGAGGCTAATGGCCAGAGATACTGAAATCTCCAGGCGTGATGATGATCCAGCTCCACAAATTCAGATGATGAAAAAGCTATACAAAATTCCAGTGATACCTGATGTAGATGTGTATGTGATACCCGTGGATTTGGTTCAACTGCTAGATCTTGAAAGCGAGATAGTCCAGCGGTATGTGAGGGAATATAATATTGTTCTTATGAATCGGCAAGAGCCTGCTGATTCTACCCCGAGAACTCTAGGTCCTGAGAGTAGTGAACCTAGGAGTCAGTCTTCTGTGGGAGAAGCTAACAGGGAATGAGTGAAAAAACTGATGAGAGGGGTGGAGAAGTAGGTGAAGTTGATTCAGCTAGAGAGGGAGATACCGTGGACTTTGGTGATGATATGACTGTATCTGAAATTGTGAAACAAGTTGTTCAGTCCGTGCATAGTTCTCAATCCGGTGAAACTGATTCATTTCAAAGACATATAGATCAGATGATATTTGAACCTGGACAAGATGAAATGGAGGAGGAGTTAGGTCCTAATGGTCAGAGAATACATCCAACTATTCCTTTTTATGATGATCAAATGATGGACTTCCAGTTTGATTTTGAAAGTGTTGACACTAAGGGTTTATATGATGATATTAATGTGTTGAACGTAGAAGAAGATTATGAGAGGGAAAAACAAAGTCAGGGAGAGAAAGAAGCGAGAAAAGAAAAAATGAGTGCTGAGAGTTCCAAAAGCATAAAAAGCCGGGAAACCGAGTCAACTGTTGGGTTTCGGCCTGACATTGAAAAAGCCTCTGGCATCCCACCAGAACATGCACAAACCCCACCCAGCCACTCAATTTTCTCTCAACAGAAAATTGTTTCAGTGCACGGAGACAAAGCACAAAATCTATTGGCTCCTCATTCGGAGGGTGCTGATATTGAACAAAGTAACCAAGAGCTCCAGGTTAAGCCCATTCATTCAGAGCACATCGAAAACTGTCAACAGATTGTTGACTTTCTTTCAAAACACAAGGAAACACTGGAAGCATTAAGCAGTCTATTCCAAAATAGACCTGCCGGAACTACCATAGGTGAAACCCTTACAGGCCACATCCAAAGATTGGTAGAAAATCCCGCCACAGTCAACCTAATTCCAGCTGTAAACGTGGGTGGGCCTTCATCTTCAGA
>JAUEJL010105775.1:0-12891 GCA_032274825.1 Drosophyllum lusitanicum | reverse complement strand
ACAAACATGGAATTTGAAATATTGATAAAGAAAATCGTAGTTGAAACGGAAAACCGTATTCGAAAACCGAAAAAATTATGGTCGATGACATTTGGCCTAAATGGGTCGACCCGAAGGTCGACACGAACCCGGCACGAAAATAAATGGGTCGAAATTGGGTTGACACGAAACTAACCCGAACCCGAACGGCTTGAACCCAATAACACGAACCCGACCCCAAATTGACAGCCTTAATCAAGGTTGTAAAACTCGCTAGGCGGTACTTGAGCGGCCGACTAGGGTGTAAGGAGTAATCGGCCTAGGCAGGGAGTACTCGGGGAGTATTCGGATTGAAACTTTTATATATAAATTTCAAAATTATAGGGTATGACACATTCACAGGACTATAGAATTTCAAAATAAATACTCAAATAAGTTGTTAACTTATGACACGAGGAAACTAGTTATGTATTAATGGCTTTAATTATGGGAACCAAGGAGACCAAGTATTTATAAAAAAATTTAGGACCGAATTATCTTAAGTTTGACCCAGTTGGGGTCGAGTTTTGCGGTACTCGGATTCACCTCAACTCGGCAAGGTCACCAACCTTGTCACGAGTACTCGGGGAGAGTACTCGGCCTTGGAAAAGGAGTTTTACAACACTGGCCTTAATTTGCCAGGTATCATCGATTCATATGAAACCCGAGGACGTGGCTAAAACAACATTTCGGACTCATGAGGTGCACTACGAGTTCCTGATTATGCCCTTTGAGCTCACTAACGCTCCATGTTTCGGTCATTAATTAACACGTTTTTTCGGCCATATTTGCAGAAGTTTGTTTTGGTCTTTTCAACGACATACTAATAAATAGCAAGTCAATAGCGGAGCATCACGAACATCTTGCTATCATCTTGGATTGGCTTCGGGCGGAGAGTTTGTATTGTAACCGGAAAACGTGTGTCTCCGGCCATGTAGAATATAAGGGGCATATTGCTACTAAAGACGGCGTTATGGTTGATTTGACGAAAATCACTATTACGACCGACTAGCACTCACCGAAGAGACTCTACGGGAGCTACGGTGATTTCTGGGGTTGACGGGCTATTATAAAAAATTTGTAACGAGATAGTGAGATACGGTCGTATTGCAAGACCATTGACTAAACTACTTAAGAAAGATGGGTTTCAACGGAATGAGGAGGCGACAAAGGCATTTGAGCAATTGAAAGAGGTGAATTGGTGATGACTCAGGTCCAACTCTTGTTGTACCAAATATCTCTAAACTTGCAGACTTGCAGTTGAGACAGATGCTTCAGGGCAAGGGCAAGGGCAAGGGCAAGGGATAAGGGATTTGCTTATGCAATAGGGTCGACCGGTTTCTTATTTCAACCAAGTGGTAGGTAAGGGGTAACCGGGCTTAGCTAAAGCGATATACGAATGAGAACTTATGGCGATTGCTATAGCTATTCAGAAGTGACTACCTTATTTATTAGGAAGACGATTCACGGTCATCACAGATCATCGGTGCTTAAAGTATCTCCTGGAACAACGGTTGGTCACGTCAGAGGTGGTTGTTAAAGCTAGCAGGGTATGAATTTAAAATTGTGTACCACCCGGGCGGAGAGAATGGGGTAGCCGACGCCCTATTGAGAAGGGATATTGGTTTCAGACTTGACAGGGACTTGCAATCATGAGAAGTTACTACAGGATTTGAACGGGGATCAAGGGATAGCGGATTTGAGGACCAGAATTGCAATTGAAGAGAAGGGGTTCTAAGGATACGGGATAACCCGAGGATGTGTCGTGTATAAGGACGAGTTGGTGATCCCCCGGACATCTCCTTGGGTCTAGAGGTTATTTCGTAAATGTCACGCAGGGGTAGTCGGGGGACATGATGGCGTGCAAAAGACATACCAGCGGCTTTCTTCCAAGTTTTATCGGGTAGGAATGAAACGGGATATGTCCAAATGGGTGGCGGAATGTGCATGTGTCAACAAAGTAAATACTCTAATTCGCGCCATTAGGGTTCGAATTGCTAGAGCGCGTTTGGGATGACGAGACCATGGATTTCATCGAGGGCCTACCCAGGATACCCTCCTGTTGTAGTTCTGGTGATAGTTGATCATTTGAGCAAGTCAGCGCATTTCATATCGTTAAAACACCCCTTTATTGCTACGTCGGTAGCAAATACGTTCGTGAGGGAGATTATCCGGTTACACGACATTCCGAAAACTATTATTTATGATCGCGACAAGGTATTAATGAGATGTTTGAGGCAGGAGCTATTCAAGCAGCATTGGACTATTCTTAAAGGAAGCACGGCCTACCATCTGCAAACCGACGGTTAGATGAAAATTGTATATTAGAGCTTGGAAACCTACTTATGATGTTTTGTGTCGTCTAAGCCTAGACAGTGGATTAAGTGGCTTCGCCGCTTCGGTGGACCAAATATTGGTACAACATCTCGTATCACTCTTCTATACACATGACCCCTTTCATGGTGTTCTATGGGTGGGATCCTCCTCGTTTGATAACTTACGATCATGGGAGTGACGTTTGAAGTGGACAAGTATTTGCAAGAACGGGATGCAGTGTTGCAGGAATTGAATGAGCAATTGTTACGGGTGAAGCCAAGGTAACAAAACGACTTGTGGAAAAGCTGGCTCCCTACTATTGCGGTCCGTTTGAAGTGTTGGCTTGGATAGGGAACGTTGCTTATCGCTTGGATTCACTGACAACAACTACTATTCACCCGGAGTTCCATGTGTCCTTGCTTAAAAAAGCGATTGGAGATCATTGAGCCCATTTTGCCTACTAAATCCGCAGAATCACAGGTGGTATTCACTCCACATAAGGTGTTGTAGTTACCAGAGAATCGGGGTTGGAAAGAGGTGTTGATCGCTTGGTCATCCATGTCAGAAAGAGAGGTTACTTAGGAGTCGTACGATGCTATGTTACAGCAGTTTCCTTCTTTTCACCTTGAGGACAAGGTGAATTTTTGGGGCAGGGGTGATGATACGACCTGTGCACATTGGGGTTGAGTTTACACACGAAAGAAAGGAACTGAGGCAGAGCAAAATGGAACTAGAGGTGGCTGATTGCCATTTATTTAAAATTATGCTATTAGTGAGTTTTGAGGGTTTAATTCCGCTAATTGCGTATTAGGGTTAGGCGTCAGCTTTTAGCCAAGGGGCTGGCCTAAAGGTTCATTCAAATGTTGTTTTTCTTCTTCTTAAGTATCGGACTACGGTTGCGGACTATTGAATCTTTGATTTCCAATTTGGTTTCTATCAAGGTATTACACCCAAAGGTCTACTAAATTGAAAAACTTCATCAAAAAGGTTACATATTGATGATAAAATTTCACAATACGCTACACATACTTCCAATCCCCATAAAGGAACTTTAACTAAGAATGAAGGTGTCAAACTTACATTAGCCAACAGCATACTGTTGCAGTGATCACCAAAGTGAGGTGGAACCTGCACCATATATACACATTGCAGTTATACAAAGGCATGTAGTGAGCAATCTGAAACAATATACTACTTACTAAGGTATCTAATGTTAACTCAATAGTTATGATATCTGAACTTCTTCAAAAACAATGAATAATAGTAAATAAGAACATGACACGCAACATGAACCATAGAAAATATTACCTTGTCAAAGTAAGAAATACAATTTATGATTCAGAAAAACCTTTATAAAGTGTATGTAGTACATATCACCCAAAATATTCGTCTCATCCCAACCTTTTGACAAGGATCATGTTGTGATCTATCTGAGAAACATGGAACCTAAGTTCACCACAGGCTCAAAGGTAACACAAAAAACAAAAGCTTGGCCGGGGGGGTGGGGTTGGATTTGTGCTTTGAAAGTGATTATTCGATGCTGAATAAATAGACTTAACTGTATAAACATGTTGCTGGAGATACAATTTGGATATGCTTTTGCTGCTTAAAGTTGTAACTTAATCACACTTGATGTGACCGTGCGTTTGGCAAACTCTGATTATTTAAGAATGTAAGAAATAAAATGACCCAAAATAAGGCTAAAAAAGTACCTTAGGTCCTTAACCTTTTCCTTTAATAATCAATTGTGTAGAAGTTGGTATCAAACTGATTATCATATTCAAAAAAGTAATTATTTTGCCCCAAAAGAATCAGATAGTCATTAGCATATTCTCTTATTGCAATTGTGACATCAAGTAGCAACAATCAGATAATCACTTCTAAAAAGCACATCCACACACCCCTTTAACTGTTCAGATGGGGGTACATTATCAAATATCTTCTGATTCAACAAGGTAGCCATCAAATTAACACTCAAATCTCATGTAGACCATCAGAAACAGCAGTTGGGAGATTTTAACCAAAGAGCTAATATTCAAGCAAAGAATTTAAGTTACATTGTTTTATATTGCGGAGCAACTCAGCTAAGTTATTTCTTGGCAAGCTGGCATAGTAGAGAAAAATGATTTTCGCATTTCTGGTTTCGAAGCATAAAGATCCAGTATCTAACCAGTTCTAAAAAGGAAATAAGCAGTTTCCTCCATGTATTTCAAGTTGCTAGAAACATTAAATCATTTTTGGATTCTGAACTTTGTGTTAAAAGAAATTGGTAGGTATATAAACCTTGCAATCAGACAATACAGACTAAAATTCATTGGTTAAAATCTATAAGCATAATCCATACAAAGTTACGTTTAACAAGATGATAATTTTAGAAATCAAAAGGTCTACACATATCTGATCTTAACAGTGTTCTTCAGCTTAATGTTTCATCTGCGCACACTAATATACGTAATCACAGGCGAAAAAATGCATTTAATCAAGCAAAATATTTCTACGAATATAAAAAATGCATTTAATCAAGCAAAATATTTCTACGAATATGAAAGAAGATAAAAACGAAGTTAACACCAAGTTCAATGAGCAGATTTCAATTACTTGCAGCAATTCGATACAACTACACACTCAGGATCCAAAATTGGTTAAATCAGATTTAAATAAAGTCATAAGCACATACAGATTAGCAGAAGGCCCCTTGTTGCAGCAGATTCGAGCGCAAAGAGACGCGATGATTCCAATAACGATGAAAATCGCGGTTGTGAGTAGAAATCCCATCGTTGCAGATCGATCTATCTGACGAAGTAGCGGCGCAGAATCGATGAATGTAGAGAGAGAGAGAGAGAGAGAGAAAATAGAAATGATGGCGGTGGTGATGTTAGCAGCAGAGACGGAAACGACGGAGATAGACGGTGGTGGTGGTTTTTGGGCTTCAGAAATTTGACGATGTTAAAGAGAAACAGAATAGAAAAACGACGAATAAAATTTCATTGTTAATAAGTGAAAATTATCATACTCCCAACATAATCGCATGATAAAATCAAGTGTCAAAATCAACGAACAAGTTGAGTAAGAAAAATTTAGTGTATTCGCGAATACACGTGTCATCTTTGTGATGAATCGGAGGATTAAATAGGAAAAAATAGTATGAGGATATATAGTTTTTCTTTTTAGTAAATATCAAATTTCGTAGATATACTTTGACATAAATTAGGAATTTCGTGCTTTAGGTTTAAAAACTATACGTGTGATGACAGTGATTTTCATTTTGAAGCAACATTTCTCTTCTATTTCCTTTGTATGTATGTAGAAAAAGAAAAAAAGTCATGTATAGCAACACACTCTTCTTTAATAGAGCTACTGATACTTGCACACTTGTAAAATCATTATCGCCGGCCTAGCTATAGCTGCACATTCTTTTCTTCAGAGGACACTCTTTATCTATATAACACACTCTCTCTATAACCATCACCAACGCCTATGCGTGCCACCATCAAAGGCAAACTCGAATCTGACCAACGCTGCCATCACACCTCAAAAGCACTTTCCCTTCTCCTCATGTGTGTGTAGGACCATTCGCCATCGTACAACCATAGCACCTCAAAACCCTCCACATCCACATCCATCATCACCTCTTGTAGCCGCCTTTTTTGCTTCTCGCCGCTGAAAAGCTAGAAAGCAATCGAATGAAAAGTGTTAGTTTCAGATTATGTATAAATAACACAAATGTTTATAGAAAGGGTGTTAAATACAAACTTAAGCTTTTTAAAAGTGTTGGAGGTGTTTGTACAAGTTTTTGGATGTGAAATATCCTAACACTATAAAAGATTGACAACTAAATCATGTCTGACAAATAGACAAGCTAAACAAAAAACAACTAATATTTAAGGGTGTTAAATACATAAACAAATTTAAAGAAAAGCTCCTTCTCTAAAAATCTACTAGTCAAGTTCTACCAAGAAGAGGAGGTGTTTAATAATGGAGTTCTTGTTTCATTTTTGTAAAGGAGAGTAGACTTGAGTATTTGATGATATATCACATTAAAGTACAAAGTTAATGTGTGACAAGCTTACTCTTTTATCTACTTATTATAAAAATACAATGAAGTAAAAAATATGTTTTACTTTATATACTTTTATGGTACTAACCTCATACTTTAATATTAAATACCATTGACTTTTGGAGTCTTCAAATATTCTCATTTAATACTAGAATCTTAACATTTAATGCTTCTTAATATGTTGGTTAACTCAATTTGGAGTTGTCACCGCCACTTGATTAATCCAAAATTTTCTTATCTTCTTTAATTCAAATCTTTTTTCATAAGATTTAAATTCTATCCACTAAGTAAATTACAAGAAGAAGATACAAAACTATAATGAACAACACATGTTCAGCCTTGACTAAATAAACTCTTACATCAAGTATAGTAAGCAACACTACACACAGCTGATTAACTCATGTGGGACAGCAAAGCAAGGTTTTAGTCAATTGTTCTTTGGACAACTAAGCAGAGAGTTGCTTAGCTAACCGAGAAAACTTCGCTCAGCCGATAAAAAAGATCACTAATAATTCGATCACCTGATCAAATAAAATGCATCTCTGGTCACTCGGCTGACTACTAAACTATAAACTAACTTAAAGAATACAAGTGTAAGCTTAATAGGTTAAGATAAATTCTAGTTTAATCTAATCTTAATGTTTTGTTATCATCAAATCATCATATATTTCAAAGATAGGTTTTCCTGAATGGTTGAAATTGCCATCTCCCTAACAAAAAGCTTGCATGTGTTAGTCATTTGTGGTTTGTGCTTAGTTCAATTTGTTCATCGCTTGTGGTTCATTTATCATATGTGCTTCGTCTAGGAAGTAATCTAATTCTTCTTGCTACGATGTGTTCATTTCTGTTAATATGAGAAGCATATGTTTATATAAGGAGCAATCTATTTGACTAATGTAAATGTCATTAACCTATTGACTAATTTTAAATGCTTGTTATATTGATAAACAAACACTTGGTTTCGAGGACAAACTCAATAAAGAAAGAATGAACTTATGAATTCGATAATTCAGGAACAAACTTGAGTATTGAATTATTCTTAGGAAAATATCACTAACACTTCAACTGGACAAACTAGATAACCAAGTCACACATGCCTTCGACCAATAGGAGAGCTTATGCTATAACTAATTGCATCACAATCTTTCACGTTGAAAGAGACAGAATGTGATGTCATTGTAGAGGACCATTGTACTTCACGAGACTAAATCTAAATCTAATAGCATACTTGTTCAAACGAACTGACTTGAAGTTCTTCTACAACGCTCTTCTTTAGACAAGATCTTCGGTACTTATTCAAAAGTCTTGAAGACAAAGGTCTTCAGGTTGTAAACAAATCAGGGCTAACAAAAGGCAGCCTTCAAAGATCGATGATGCATTTAGTTGCACCAACTTTATTCTAATGCATCTATTATCTGTTTTAAGCATGTATTCTACTACATCTAGATGAGTGCCTAATTTAAGTTCCGATTTGATAGGTGAAGTGTATAATTTAGCATCATTCTATCACATCTACACATGTAAGTATGTTCTATTGCATCTAGTACATATGCATTGCACAAAACATGTTTAAAATGTATTTCAATTTAAAAAGAATTAAAAAACTAAATCAATTGATTTAACTTCTGAGATCGTAAACTTAACAATTTATATGATTTTTGCATTTAAAAATTCATGTTTGTAAGGAAAATTGATTATAATGGTAAAATGACCGTATTACCCATGTTTGTAAGGAAAATTCATTTTGTGTACATAAAATAAAGTTCAATAATGAAATATGTGAAAGCAAGCCTTAGTACAATTATGGTTCCAACATTGGAACAAATTAAAGTAAGAAAATTCATGAAATTTTAATGGTAACAATTATCATTCCAACATTGAAACTATTTAAAGGGGTATAGAAAAAGGCATGATGTATTTGTCGTACGTTGCGTAGGTCAATATAGTGGTGTTAATTTTGACTTATTTACATACATATTAGTGAGTTTGAGTTATATTTTCTTTTTAAAGATTAAATTATTAAATAAAAAAATATGTAAAAGGTTTAAAGCCTTGAAAGTCTCTCTAGATGTATTTAGATACTTAAACCTTTTAGGAAGTTTTATCAAGAAACTAGTTTACTATTGTAATTGTAATATAACTAGGTTATATGTATATGTGATATACAGGTTTGTTAAAAAATAATAAATATTAAACATTAATAAGAAGATTTTAAATAACTATAAGACACGCAAGAAATAAGAATTTAAAAGGGTGATAAATAATAATAACTTAAAAAATAATATGTTTAAAGAGTAACGAAATGTTTATATACTACACGGTTTAGAATTCAATCAAATGAGTAGTGGACGTTTGGTTAAAAAAATAACTAACGGATCAAATAGTTGTAACATTTTCATAGCTTAAATGTTAGTCAAATTTGGTGTCATTTTTCAGTAATGCAATAATCTATGTGAGCATATCATAAAATTGAAAAAGAATAAAAATTAAATAAACTTTGATAATATTTGATTACTTAATTAAATATCGTTCTTTAATTCGGTCAATCTATTAAATATGTCAAACTTTGATATTTTTAATTTTAATACATAAGGCAATCGGATCTACCTAGCTTTAAAATCAAAATTGTTTTTAATATTAAATAAATTAATGGGTAGGATTGCTCAACTAAACCATGTTGTTAATTTTAAGTAAATGAAGGGTTAGGATTGTCAATTAAAATCGATTAATTTGTCTTTTATTAATATTATAAGAGATAGGAGAAGAGATAATAACACTTACTTAACTAATGAACATGTTAATTGAAATGGGTCAACAAATGTCTCATGACCTACTTTTGATAGGATCTAAATTACTTTACCCTTAGACCTTTTCGAATTCTCGTATTTTAATTTGTATTTTGTGCGATGTAATTTTGTTTTTATACTTTCATAGAAGAAATTTTTTGATATTTATTCACCCTTTTCTAGTTTTCTGTTTAAATCTTTAGTTGATCATTTGAGGATGAAAATAAGATGTATCCCTAAATTTGTCGATTAAAGGATATGTGTTTGGCCGCCATGTGTTATTATTTTTCTAGTCATATCTCACTTGAGTTTATTTTATATTCTTAAACAAATTGATTTATTTTAGAATTGATAAATACAGACAAAATTGATTTTGAATTTTGATTAACTAGAAAGTTGAGATTACATAATTAATAACTGCTTTTAATTTTGATTACATAAATGGCTAGGGTTATTTAATAAAGTTGATTCATATTAGTATTTTATTAATACTTAGTTAAGTGACCCGTTTATTAGACGGGTGATGATAAATATTTGATAAAAAAATAATAATAAAATAATTTTTGTTGACTATCTATATTGATCAAATAATGATGATGAAGAAACATAGATCTTAAATATACGGGCACAAAAAAGTTGTAGAAAACCGGAGGAGACTAGCATTTGAAGAAGAGAGTTGAAGACGGTTTGAAGTGATGGTTTCAATCAATTTAAAGAAATTTGAATAAGTGTGAAATGGGTTAAAAATATCAAACTCTACCTATTTTGAAACCAAGACATTAACTCTAAGCTTTAGAGTCACAACTGATTTTAATTTTAAACAAACGAATGGTTATAATTGGCCAATTAAAAACTGTTATCAATTTTGACTGACTTAGATTGTCTAATTAACTTGACTAACGTTATCTTTTATTAATATTAAGAGAAGATGATTTATTACTACTTTCATAATTATAGTTTAAGATGATTTATTACAACTTTCATAAACCAAGTTAAAATTCTTTTTAATCATGTAACTTAAAAATCCAATTATTGAGCATGTCTTTTAATTGTCGTCAAATGTTACTTCGGATAATTTGAAAGTGAGGAGGATAATTGTTAATTTAAATTGATTACATATGGTCAAAATTTTGCTACTTTTAAGAAATGATCAATCCTTTAGGATTTAATGATTATGTTTATTTTTTTAAGATATGATCTAATCTTCAATTTGAATGTAATTTAATAAATATTTACACATTGGATTAATGAATTTGAATACAATTGAGTTTTAAAGTTTGACTATTTAAATTTAAAATTAAGTTTTAATTTTAAATAATTGAATGGTTAGTATTTAATTTTGATTAAATAAAAGGTTAATATTTTCTAATTAAATTAATAAAAGTTAGTATTTTATTTATATTAATAAAAAATAATAACTCATTAATTAATAAAGATTAAAGATAATAAAAAGTTATTATTGGTTCGCATACCTATAACTTGTTTAATATGTGTCAAACTCTATGTTCCCTTTTTTCTCAATTAAATTAAGAGCGTATGGAATACTAATTAATAATTTTGAATTTAATTGCCTTATTAATAGTCTTATCATGATGGGTAGGGCCGTAGTAGTACCTACTATTAGGCCGTTAAAAAGAATCCATAATAAAAAACCAACCGATCCGGTCATTGTCCGGTTAAATCGGTTATCGACTAAATTTGATCGGTTAATTTGGGTTATCGTATTAATTACAGTTCAGTTATCGGTTAAATTAATTTCTTTCGGGTATTCCCGAATTACTCGAAAAAAATTAAAAAAGGAGACTTTAATCTATATCCTTACAAACTTTGACAATTACATATATATTCTTTCAAACCTTTAAATTACACCAATATTCTTCTAAAAGTTGTAAACTCTCATATACCAATACATAACTTAATAAAAATTAAATTATTTAGAAATTAAAAAAAATCAACCTAATATAATTTAAATGTAAAATCTCAAATTTTGTAAAAAAAAATTGTTTTGTTTAGCTTGGTTTAATTTGTAGAATAAAAGTGAGAATTTAGTTTTTTGTTTTTATTTACTTTATAGAACAAGAATTATATGAAGTTATACACTAAAAAAGATTGAACAATTACTATATTCGTTAATATGTTTAGCATGGCTTGTTTATTACTTTTGTCTAGCTTGGTTTCTTTTTGTGGTGGTAATGGTATTTTATTTGATATAAAAAATAAATCATCAAAAGCATAAAATAAATCAAAATTAGTATTTTTTTTATTATACCAAATACTCTTTATAACCGAACAATACCCGAATCTACCCATAACCGATATCCAAATATTAAATACGGTTCGGTTAGCGATGACACCCCCGCCTACTATGAATAGTTCAATACTAGGGATGGCAATGGTCATCATCTGATCCGACGATCATCAACTCGATCTGATCCATTGGTGATGGATATGGACGAAATTAAAGAGGTTGAATATCGAATGTAGAGTAGATATGGATATTTAACGAAGCTTATATGGATGACGATTATCCATCCATGGATGAATCCATTAACCTGAAATTAAACTTTTATATAATTAAGTTTATAAATCTATATATTTACTATATTTTTTTATCATTTATATATAAATATAATAATGAAAATACCAATAATACTTTACTAAAAAGGGCAACAACTAGCTCAAATATAATATAAAAATAGTTTTCTTTTGATGTTGCACAAAAATTATCTAATATGTCTATGTAGAAGCCTTGTCTGTCACAAAACCTGAAAAGAATAAACAACAATAAGAATGAGCTAGAAAACCCAGTGAGTAACTTCATAAAACACTCAAAGGATAGTAATTAACATGTGACTGTAATATCATTTATATCACACAAAGTGCTACCGTAGCGCATTAACGGTAGTCTTAGCTTTAAACTTTTGTCCGCTACCGAGGTAGACAGTCTGTAACATACTAATCAAATAACCATATATTACATATATAATGGTAATTAAAACTGTAAATTGTACCACTGCAGAGCAGTGCAATATAAACTATAAATCATATTAACACATGCATAACCCTTATAGCAATATCACACTTTTATATAGGCCACAATACTATACCATCTGAGCAAATGCCCTACCAGGCTAGATGTTAATCTACCATCTTAGCAAATGCCCCACCAGGGCTAGATGCTACTCTTAGCACTACTGCATGAAGCAGTATGATATACAACACTTTGATTCACACATATCAATCACACTCTTGTAATGCATTACACATTATGCACATATGAAAAAGAGTTAAGTAAACTCACCTTATTTCCCATATACATATGTGAGGTTGTAAACGAATAGAACGTTCATGAATTGTTCGACGAGAAGTTTGTTTATGTTTGTATGTTTAATAAATGAACGAACATGAACAAGATTTTCTGTTCATTTCATTAAATGAACACGAATAGAGCTCTTGTTCGTTCATTTATGTTCGTGAACGTTCGGTTATCCGTTCATTTATATTATATATATACAAATTCACACATATTATATGTGTAACGTCCCAAAAAAAATTTATATAATTAAATAAGATTAAAGCTTCAACCAATCATTCAAATATTTAATTACAGACGAATGAAGCTAGTACCGATTGTATCAAAACACGGAAGCGTTAAAAACATATCAATATCTGTAATTTGAATTAAATAAAACTCTTGAACGCTACTGTGCCACT
>JAUEJL010105764.1:0-12891 GCA_032274825.1 Drosophyllum lusitanicum | reverse complement strand
AAACTAATAAAAACTAATATAATCTAACTTTAAATTAACTAAAATTATAATCTAACATAATTAAATAAACAAATTAACTAAAATTATAATCTAACATAAATAAAATTAAAGCTAATAAAAACTAAAATTATAATCTAACCCATAAAATATTAAAAAAAAACCTTGAAGGTGACCGGCGGCAGGGAGGTGACCGGAAGGATAGATAGGAGGAGAACAAACAACCTCCAAATCAAAAACCATATATTAACAACAAAAATTAACCAAAAACAGCAAAAGAAACAAAAAAGAAAAAGAAAAACTTACTTACCGGCGGTGGAGCGGCGGCAGCGGCGGTGGAGGAGGCCGGAGGAGGAGAAGAGAGGAGGCGTGGACCTTTTGCGCGTGGGGTCTACGGCGACGGCGACGACTCCGGCTCGTGGGGCGACAGCGACGGCGAGATCTCGTGGGCGTGGAGGGGGCGGCGGTCGATCGAGAAACAGAAAGAGGAGAAAATGAGAAAAAACAAAGACCTGCAACCTAATAAATCGTAACACTTTTTGCGGCGACACCTTTTGCGGCGATGGGGCATCTTTTGCGGCGACATGAATTATTTTCGGTGGCAAAATACCCCGCCATTATTTTCGTGGAAATAAAAAATATAAAAATTAAATCATTAGAGTATTAGCGGCGACACTATTTGCGGCGACATAATATTTTTTGCGGTGATATGTAATGAACTAGAATTAAAAGAAGGAAAATTAATTTGCGGCGACACTATTTGCGGCGAAAAGTGTCTTTTTGCGGCGACGTGAATTATTTTAGGTGGGAAAATGTCCCGCCATTATTTTCGCGAAAATAAAAAAATAAAACTTAAATCATTAGATTATTAGCGGCGACATATGTCGCCGCAAAAAGGCGTTGTTGAAAGTCAAGCCACCTTGACTGGAATTTTATCATTTAGTGGTCCTTTTGAGGCGACATTTGTCGCCGCAAATAAGTGTCGCCGTAAAAAGTGTTTTTTCTTGTAGTGAAAAGTAGGATTTTAAAGAATCAATAATATATTATGATGTAATTTTTAGGCAGGTTAATCCTTAAGAGAGCTAGAATAAGCAGTAACTCAGAGAAAATACCAACATTCTAACCAAAGCAACAACGATAATCACTAGCCCATCGAGCCAAAGACTCTCAATACTCGGAAAATCGTCAACCAAGCAAGTCCAGTTGCCACATTCGTCAGTCTAGCTGTGCTTATATTGTGACCCTACTTGTAGTATATATATACTTGCTGACTCATCGGGGTAAGCAGGAACAATATGAACGAAATTTGGAATTGCAAATGTGACGGATAAGATGATCGATCAGCGACTCAAGTTAGGAAAAAAGAGTGATCGATAGTTGTGCTACTAAATTTGCAATCTGCTTATTAATTATGCGCCTAGCTAAGGCTTGCTCTTTCCATGACATAACTAATTAACATAAGAGATGATTACTCATTCTTATCATGCATGCCTTACTCGTTGCCATATCTTTATTGTCAGTAACCCACGATTTCTATCTTCTTTTCTTGGTCTCACAGATTGTTCATTTCTTACCTAAACTTCGGTTTCAGCCACATTAATTTCATGACATACGACTTAATTATGTAAAGAAATCTTTAATTAACTCGGCTCTGAGCCCAGCCGTCGATATAGTTCAAGCACGTACAGTGAAGTACGTGGTCATCTTTCCATATTTTTATTTTGCCTAGCTCCATCTTGTTAAAACGAAAGTAGTACATATCTTTCTATCCTATATATTATCAAACTAATTTTTTTAAAGAAAGTACATAAATAAATTTAAAATAAATGGAGAAAAAAAATACAATTAAATAAAATTACATTAAATAACATCAAAGTAAAAGAAGTACAATTGTTTGTTTAGGTTGGATATGTAGGTGTTTACAACATGATTTACAAGATCCGGTTGAATGTTATTGACTTGTTTGTTTCTTGGCAGCGCAACTCGATCCCAAGGAGTATTTTGATATACTCATTTGGAAACACTTTCTTTGGTTAGAACATCAATCTTTTTCGTGAAAATGACATATATATCACTAGACTTTCGTCTTTCGAAATCATAGTGTAATAATACAAACGTTATTTGATTTTTATAGTCTAATCTTGCCCTATTTACCTGATTGCGGCTATGTATATTTAGCAATCTCCTTAGGAAGTAAATTTTATTGATCATTTTGTTAATCAGCTCACTAAAACACTGTAGAAGCAAACTAGCAGTACTGAAGCTGACGCGCTAACCGTTGAAGGGGGCCAGCACCGCTGACATGTGTGCTGAGGATGGTCAATACTACTAACCCGGGTAATTAATTATTAACGACTGATCGAAAACGTTTTGACATGTTTTAAGCCCATGGGCCTATTGGAAGTATTAGGCAAAACTCTCTCTATAAATAGATATCTATGTATGTCACTGTAACTCTAACGTTCATGTAGTTACGTCTGTTGTATTTTACGATAGTAATAAATAATCTTTGTAGTTCGTTATGGATGTAACACAATTACACTTATCGTGTAATTGTGTAAACCACACAAATCCTAGTATGTTCTTATTGTTCCTGTGCATTCATTATCACTGGTTATTGTTCTCAATCCTAACTTGTGTACATATATTTCTGATTTTTCTATGAAGACACATGCCTAACATGTGTGCATTCATTATCACTTGTTAGTATATATGATTTCTTTTATGTAGAAGTATGCAAATAGATTGTGAGTTGGAGACTAATTAGAGATGTTCCCTTTATCTATTCATGATTTGGAACATGCACTTTCGTGATTTCATGTCCTATGTTCAATAACCGTCGATCAATGATGCTCCTCGCCCTCACCTTGTTTGATATTGAGTGTGTTCGGCAAAAGGCTTATGGGGGATTATTAGGGTTTGAGATTTTAGTTTTCATAATCCTCAGCCCTCTAGCCTCGTTCGGGTGTTAAAATCTTAAAGGGATTATTAAAAACATAATCCCCAATAAGCCCTCAAAATAAAAGTCTTTTCAAGTAGCTTATGGCTTGGGCTTGGGATTATCAATTAATCAGCCCCAACCTCAGCTACAGCCCCAGCTAGTTTCGCCAAACACACCCATTGAGGGCCTGCTTTGTGCTCCATCCATTTATTCACGCTTTTAAAAAACATTAACTTTTATTTATTTTCCGATTAAAATTTTTTAAATGTGATATTTCTTCACTTTTAAATGTGTGAAGACTTTCATATATTTTTACATTTTAAAATAAATGAATTTTTTTATTATTTATTCACATTTAAGAACGTGAAAAAAAAAATATTCTTAACTGTTTGAAACATTATATAATACAAAATTGATTCACACTTATATATGGGGTTTAGCCACCGAAAATATATCGAAATCGTCATATTTTGCTATTATATGTATCCAACTTTAAAAACTGTCATTTAATGTACTGAAGTTTTAAAATCTACCATTTAGTGTACCAGGACCTTTTGATAGTAGGTTACTAGCAGGTCATCATGTTTTCTTAATACACTAAATGGTAGATTTTTGAAACTTCGGTACACTAAATGGTCGTTTTCAATAATAATAATTTAGTAGGTTACCTACCGAACAAGTTTCCCAATACACTAAATGATATATTTTAAAACTTTATAGTAGTTTTCAAAGTTAGATACATACAATAGCAAAAAAATATAGTATCCTTTAGTCGGAAATGCTATTCGAACGGAAGCAGAGGATGCGAAATCCCTGCATAGGTCACACTCTGCAGTTGTGAACCATAGGATGGGTCATAGTCGGCAGGTACGGACCATAGCATACTACGCAATTGACTGATACGCCCGATAGCATGGGTCAAAATTCACACCATAACAGTGCCAATAGTAAGTTAATCTGATGACCACTAGTGAACCTGAGAAAATAATCTGGTTCTGCACCTCTGTGCTGCCAACTTCAATGAGATGACCACCAGCTAGTGATCTTGACACCGCCTTTTCTTTTGCTTCTTGAATGTAAGCATTTAATTTGGCTTGTCATAGATTTTCTTTGTGCAAGATTCCATGCTATGTGTTGATCCATATATATTCATGTGAATAGCTTGGGTTCGATCATACGAATAATTGATTTGGAGATACCAATGATCATTCAGTTATAATAACTTTAGTCATTGATATGTTTATCTAATTAACTTAACAAGATAACATTTTGCTTAGTAATGTCATCAAACTAGTTTTCAAGTTGTAGATTATATGGATTGTAACAACACAAGCAAATCAAATAATAAAACATTTAACAAGAAATTACTGATCAATGAGAAAATCTAATAATTATTAAATATCTATAAACCTGTTCTTTAACATTCACTAATATTGTTCATTACATCTACCCATGTCTGACTATTACCAATCTATTTATTGGAACTGATTTGAAGTTTCTCTGGTGTGATGGGCAAGCGATCATGTTATTGCTTTGGCTATAATGCTGGTATTTTATCAGGTTATGTATATTTGGATCAAGAAGATGATAGAACTAGTCACCGCTAAACTTGGTCAATTTGTTCCTTCACTTGTAGAACCTACTTTTTAGGCACGCCAATCCTCATGAGAGCCAAATAAGCAATAATCCGATAAACTACCAGCATTATACCCAAAGCAACAAGAGAGATCACTTGGCCATCAAGCCCAACACTCTTAATAGCTGCAGAATCTTCAACCAAACATGTCCTGTTACCACATTGGTAGGTCTGGCCATGCTTATATTGTGACCCAATCAAGAGCTTGTAAGTATGATTACTCATGGATATGAATTTAATCCAAGATATGAAACCAGGCACATGTTCGACATAGTATCCACCCGCTAATGTGAAAGATAACATGAGCACAGACCCAAAAATGGTGGCTGACTTCTGGTCCATGACAAGTGCACCTATTGCGAGTCCTAGCCCTTGTGAGACCAAAACACTTAAGAGAAGCGTGAATAATGCGTACAAGAAACTTCCAACAGCAGGTTTAAGCCCAGCCATCCAATAAGTTATGATGCAAAACAGAGTGGGTAGAACTAGCTCCATTGGAAGATCCCCTAGCGTTCTTGAAACGAAATAAGATGAAAGTCTGTACATTCCAGAATATCTTTCTTTGCATAGCATTAATCTTTCTTGAGGGAATGTGAAAATTGCTTGAAATAAAGGGAAATAACCCCAAAATCCAGCGTAAAAGAATAGCAGCCCTGACTGCATATTAATTTTACCAATCAACAAGTCACAAAAGTGCCAAAAAGAATCCAAAATTAGATTACTATTTTGTTAAAATGAAATACTTATATACCTGATCATGCAAGTGAGATGAATCAGATTGCCACCATAGCAAACCACAAAGAAATGAGACTGTTATAACCTGACCAATCTTGAGAGTCGAAAAGAAGTCGTGTCTCCTTTCTTTGACACCTCTTCTAAACAAAATTATCACTTGTTGTGACCAAGTTGTGGTCCATCGTTCAGGCTTCTTGTTGTCTAATACATCGTTCGCGTGATCATCAACTTCTTGTACTTCTACTTTCAGTTTATCAGCAAGATTCGACTTATAATCCAAAGCCAGCTTCTGCTTGACAGAATTTTGATCTAAACTACTAGAATTGTCACTTGCTATCCCTGATTCATATTCATTAGTTTTACAAAATGCATAAGTTATTAATTATGTAAATAGATAGGGCTTAAACTATGCAACTACTAATTACATACCATTTGCAAGATCTAGCAAAAAGTCTGAAGGGTTCATGGCTACCAATGGTGAAAATCCAATACTGTCAAAATACTCCATAACTTCTGATCCTTTCCCAAAAAACAGAGAATTCCCTTCTGATAGAAGCAACACCTTATGAAACTTGTAAAAAATTGAACTTGATGGTTGATGAATTGTCATCACAACAGTTCTTCCTCCTCTTGCTAATTCCCACAATGTTGAAACAATCCTCTGGGCTGTTGTTGAATCTAGCCCAGATGTTGGTTCATCTAAGAACAACAAACTCGGGTTTATAAGCATTTCTTGTCCAATACTGACCCTTTTCCGCTCGCCACCCGATACCCCTCTTAGATTCGGCCCCCCGATTATTATATTCTTGCATCTTGTTAACCCAAGTTGATTGATCACCGCTTCGGCATGTATGATCTTTTCTTGACTAGTGAGATTCTTTGGCAACCGCAGTAGAGCAGTGAACACTAGAGTTTCAGTGACTGTTAAGTGAGGGTATAAAACATCATCTTGAGTTACAAAACCTGTGTAGCGATTCATTATACTTGAAAATGGTTTGCCATTGTAGGTAATAGCGCCGTCGAGTTTGCCACTTAGTCGGCCACCTAATGCGGTTAAAAGCGTTGTTTTTCCACAGCCAGATGGACCTAACATTGCGAGCATTTCTCCTGGCAACACCATGCCTGTGATTCCTTTCAAGATCTGCTTTTCGAGTGATTCGTTCTTCTTCTTTATCCATCCTTGTTTCTTGATTTTGATGGTGTAAACTACTTCATGAAACTGTTGAATCTCACACCGAAATGTTATTTATTAATTGATAATTACAAAGACATATAATTTTCAAGAACTCTTGCAGTAGAGTACAGGTAGATGAGTAACACATAACAAAATGTATGCTAATAGTTGAGAATTTGTGGGAATTTTCTGATCTATAAACCGACATATGTATGTGTGTATGCTAAAAGAAATGAACATGTGTATAATTCTCATCAAACTCTCTTTCAAGTTTACCTAAGATGCGATCAGTATCCCACTAAAAGAGGATGAGCTCTTTTTGATTTGAAGACCCAAACAAACAGTGTCTTAGTTCATAACTCTTAGATTTTATGATTTTATTCTCAAAATAACCAAGTCTTGGTCCATGCTCAAACTAAAAAGATCAAAATAACCAGGCCCTCATTTTTTATTTATTTATAAATTTTAATTAAGTTATAAATTAATTTTAAAAATAAAAAATAAAACAGATCTATCTCTTTTCTTTAAATCTCTCTCTTATCTCACCTTCCTCCCTGCTAGAACACCAACACCACTGCCACACGTCCAAAAACACCGCCACACCATCACCACCTCTAACACCACTGCCTACCAACATTTACCCTCAAAATCGTTCCACACCATCCATCACTGCAATCGCGTTATTTTGTGATCCCATACCCAGATGGGGTTTATCCTGTCCACCAAAACCACGACCACCAACCATTTCGACCACCATCTCTCTCTATATATATCTTCTAAACAACTTGATGATGGTGGTTTTGGATGACGAAACTGGTGAAGATTATGATATTGTAGAGCTTGATGTTGTGGAGCGCTAGCATAACACTTACATTTCTGAAATCTTTCAACGCGTAAACCAAAAATCATGATTAAGACCCTAACTATCTTTCAACCATCAATTCTAACAAACATCCACACACACACATGAAGAACATACACAAACAAACAAAGCGAAAAAAACCCTAAATCTAGTTCAAGATAGAAAAACCTTAGGTCTAATTTGATGAACAAACATAAAAAATCGTAAATTTGGAGATGATGAATGATGACCGAGAAGAAGATTATGATGAAAAGAGATAGAGAGCGACAGAATGATGAAAAAAAGGAGAATAAAAGATACCATACACGAATATGGTGGATTTGGAATGATGAAAGTGAGTAGTGAGAGAATGATAGCGGATTAATTATTAGTATTACTTATTATTTATTAGAGTCAATAATGGTTTAAAGTTTTTTTTTAAATGATTTTACCATAAAGTTTTAAATTTTTTGTGATTTAAACCTCAAAGTTTTTTTCAAATAGTTTAAACCTTGAAGTTTTGTTAAAAAAACTGATTAATCACTTAAGTTTTGTATTTTATCTTCTCTACTTATTATACATTTTAGTTTTATTAAAAACTTAACAAAAGGTTGAGGGTTAAACCATTTTTTAATAAAAATGTAAGGGTTAAATAGTTTGAAATTTTTTTTAAGGTTTAAACAAAAAATAAGGTGTAACATTGAGCATTAAATCTTAACAAATTCAAACTTTATGATAAAACCGTTTGAAAAAAAAAATTAATGATTAAACCAAAACTGAAATAAAACTTTGATCGTTAAATCATTATTGAACCAATTTATTACGACAAACTTCGCTATAATTTATTTAGTTTTGCCTAAATTTTAATTATATGTATCAAATTTTGAAAAAAATTATTATATCTATTTAACTTTTAAAACTTAAAATTATATTATCTGATTACTGTAACCGCTTTTTCTTTATTATTTTAATCTAAAAAAGCCAGCACATTGAATTCATGATTCATATCGGTATTTTAGTTGTTTTTATAATATATAATTAAGTATTTAAATTATTGGTATCATTATAATATTATTCTTATTATGTTTGCTATTATAGTAATTCTTGGTTCTTATTGTCTTGTTATTAAGTAGGCTATCAACGAACTGAATGTTCGACAAATTATTCGCAAACTATTCGGTGTGAAATTAGTTTATTTAATAAATAAATGAACTCGAACATGAATTTTTCTTTGTTAAGTTAAATGAACAAACACGAACAATGGTCTTGTTTGTTCGTTTATATTCGTGAACTTTTGTTTATGCATATGTGTGTATACATATGTATATGCATATTTATACGTGTCTCTGTGTGTTTATATGTATGGTGTTTCTTTGTATATAATAATGTTGGATTTGCATTATATTATATATGTATCTTTGTTTGTTTGTTAATGTTAGGTTAAAGTTAAATGAATTAACATGAAGATAAAAACTTGTTCATTTATTTGTTCGTGTTCGTTAATTTGTTTGGCTAAACTTAAATGAACAAAAACAAACTTGTTTGTGTTCATTCGGTTGATTTACAACCCTATTGTTAAATACCTACTTATAGTTTTTACATATTGTTAGTTGTGTTTGTTTCGGTTTTTGACCTATGACCACCACTTACCCACCGTTGAAGAAACCCTTCTCCGCCGGTTTTTTTCTTACAATCACCATGAACAACAATATCACAACAAGAATTACTAGCAATAGGGGCTACATAAGACATTAGCAACGACAACTAGGTGAACGGGCAAAGTATCGCCCTATTAGTTATGTCGCCCCTATTGATGTCCCCCTATTGGTCATAAAAAACCCAGTAAAATTCCCCCTCTTTTTTTCACGTGTCGCCCTAAAGACCAAAGTCGCCTCTATTACTGTCGCTGCTAGGGATGTAAATGAGTCGAGCTACTCGCGAGTTATCCGAGTTCGGATCGTTAAAAGCTCAAAACGAGTCAACCCTTAACAAGCTCGAGCTCGAGCTTAGATTAAACCTCATTTAATAAACTAGCCGAGCTCGAGCTCCCTATGTAATATAATTTATATTTTAGATGTTTATTTTTAATATTTATATATATCATGTTAATAAATATATCAAAATAATACTTGGGCCTAGATGAGTCTAGATTAAACTAGCAGAGCCCGAGCTTCATAAATCTTAAATGAGCCGAGCTCGAGCTTAACATCACGAGCTCTAAACGAGCTGAGCTCGAGTTTAAAAAAGCCTAAACCAACCCGCCTCAATAAATGTCTCGCTCAGCTCATTTACACCCCTAGTCGCCACTAAAACTCTGAACAAAATAAAACCACTATTAGGTCATGTTTTTCATTCACCAGCTTTGCCCCAAAATGAGCATTGATCCTAAACAACCGCCAAACTCCACATCTATCCCTTTTCAATCGGCCGTCGATTATCACGACCATAGTCACATCCTCACCGTCGCCATCATAGCCACCTGCATCCCACCGCCAAACCTCCACCTCGCCCCTACAGCTGCTACCACCGTTGTACCTCCACTTAGCCATCGCCCATCTCCCTTCCTCACCTCAGGTATGTGTAATTTCAAGATCTTGTATCTTACATTGTTAGATTATATTTATACTTACTAATTCTAGTTATATGAAAGTTAATCTTGCTAATCATGGTCTGGGGTTTTTTATTTTGCCTTGTTAGAAGTGGTTGATTTTGCCTTGTTAGCTAATTTTGTTGTGTGTGTGCGCTACTGTGTGTGTTATGTGTTATGTGTGTGCTGCTATGTGTATGTGTTATTGTGTGTGTGTTGTGTGTGTATGTGTGTTTTGTGTGTGCTATTGTGGGTGTAGGTGTGGGTGTGGGTGTGGGTGTGTGGGTAGACTTGAGTGAAATGTGAAAAGTATATATACACAAACATACATACATGATTACATCCTCACATACATACAAGAATGTGTTTCAATTGTGTATAGATTATAGTTAGGGTTGGGTTCACGTCGAGGACATATTAAAAGCATTGAGCATAAACCTTCTGCAAGGATGACTTCTAAGTGCCTACTCAAAGGGACATCACTGCATACACATGCACATGTAAATTATTTACGTACTTATTCAGCAAAGTCCTATTTATTTGAAAAACTCATAGTAAGTCTTTATGGGACATATTTATTTTTAACACGTAATAATGATAAAATAGGAAAAATAGTAATTAATGATAATCTTTTTGTAAAAGTGGATAATTAGTTTGATACATACTAAAATAGTATAGTAGAAAATAATATTGGTACAGAGGGAGTATATTATTGATTTATATAGTAAATGTGATTGAATAGTTAACTTTATATAGTAAATTTGCTTAAATGTGTTAAAAGCTTTGATTTTGTTAGAACTTTATAACATAGATTTGATTTCACTGAAATCTAAAAGTAACTTGGTTATTGTGATTTGTGGGAATTTTTTTTTAATAATTCTTAAAATTAAAGTCAAATTTATTGGATTAATTTGACCATTGTATACAAGTTTTATCTGACAAGTTTTGATTTAAATATGATTTGATTTGTTACCTAAGTCGCATTATCATCCTTATGAACTGTACCTCCATTAACAAATTTGAAAATCGTGACAATCAAACCATTTAGGCACCTTTATGTTTACGGATTACCCAAGGGTGTCTAAAATATTTTCTTTGTTTAAAAATAATTGAAAATAAAATAACAATAATGATGATGATGATAAAACTTTATGCAGACCTGATATGCGATTTGATAGAGAGATTTCAGCCTTTTCAAGATTGGCTTAAGGTATTTAGATCTATTCATAAAGATTGGCTTAACGCTTTAGTTCATATGGTTTCAACTTGTTCATCGGCGGTTTAGGGTTCCCCAGCGACTTGACGCGAAACGGTGACCAATTCTCCGTCAATTTAGGGTCAAGCGACACGGTGGTGATCTATTCATACGATTTCAACATGTTCTCCGATGATTGAATGGTTTTGATTTCTTCAAGTAAATTATGATTCTTGTTCGACATATCTGGTTTGATCCTCAGGCGACAGATCTGGAAACATGGGTTTTGGTTTTGGATTTAGGGTTCATAACTTTGCTCGGTGTTATCGACTTCCAGCGCCACCACCATTAATTTAGGGTTCGATTTCAAAGTTGTTGAAGAAACCCACTCGATTTGAAACCTTTTGAAGAAATCCAGATTCGATTTTGGTTCTTCTTAGATAGCTAAATAAATTCATATGAAGCCAGATCTAATTTTCTTCGGTCTTATCTTCAAATCGAGTGAATAGAAACCCAATGGATTCATCTCATCTTCTAACAAATTGATTCCAAATCTAAGTTTCATCCGTAGGTTCTTCGATTTTTTTATTCAAACAAATTTGTGTTCTTAGATTGTTTGGGTATTTTTGTCAAAGATGTTTATGTTCATCAAAGGCTTCATTTGTGTGGTTCTTTGATTTCATCTTTTTGTGTTTTAGGGTTTCCATTTCTTTCAAAACTGTTCATCGTATTTAGACGATTTTAAATAGGTTCATCTCCTAAATTTTTGAATGGTATGTGTCAAGGGTTTCAATTGTTTAGATTGTTTCAGATTTTCGATTTAATTGTTTAGACTTTTCTTTAAATGTTGTTCAAGATTTGATTTTCTTCTTCATTAATTGTTCATCGATTGTTTGTTTCCAATGTGTTGTTGAGATTTATGGCTTATTTCCTACACTTTGTTGTTCATGATTTGTTTCATACATATCTTTATGGTCTGCTTTCAGATACATGTTCTTCATCGATGGTCCATATACACGTTCTTCATCAAGTTCATCTTCATTACGATAAAAGTAATATTTAGGATTTTTAAATATGATTTGACATGATTTGATGACATGGCAACATTTGTGAAAATTAAATGGCATAAAAAAGTAAATGACAAATGACAAATTTACTGATAACCTGATTGATAGGGAAAAAAAAAATACATTAAATGGCAATTTTTAAAATTTTGATACAAGCACTACCATACACTTAAACACTTGATCACGAAATTAAGCAAATAAGACTAGAAGTAAATATTAAAGTTAACATCCGACTAAAGTAGGTGGCCACTTAATATAAAATTTTGTAGCGAACTAAATACTTCGTATTAAAATAAAATATAAAAACCATATTACTTACTTAATGTAGTGCTTAATTATCAGAGTTGTAAATTAAGCAAATCCCAAACAAAGTAAATAATCAATTGAAAGATGAAAAGCAAACCTTTAATATTACTGGACGATCAACTTTGTTAAAGATTGACGAAGGAGATGAAGTTTGGTCGCAGGAATATTCTGCCTCTATATCTGCCATTTGCACCTGCCCTACGACTAGCTACAAATTAATTAACCGATATATATATTTGATCAATTGATCGATTCAAATCTATTAAAGTATGGTATATATATGTGTGTGTGTTTAAGTTTGAGTGTGTGTCTATATATATATATATATATATTTATATGCTATTTATAATAGTAAAAGATAGAATTTATTAAGTTGTAATAAAAGAGAAGTTATGAAATAAAGATGTGATGT
>JAUEJL010105753.1:0-12893 GCA_032274825.1 Drosophyllum lusitanicum | reverse complement strand
TGGAACTTGAAGATTCATATGAATGTTCTTCATATGTTTATCCATCTTTTTATTTTTTTTAAATATTACTGATGTGGTATGAAAAATTAAAAAATAAAAATAAAAATGACTGGTTACCTGATGAAGAGGTAACCAAATACATTAAACGATAGTTTTAAAAGAGTTGAGTATATTAAACGATAGTTTTGAAAGATTGGTATACACAATAGCAAAAAGTGACAAGTTCGGTACACTTTTAGATACTAAACCAAAAAAAATACTAGTTTTTAATAAACATGGTTAACCAACATTTAATTCAAAAACTAATAAGTAAATTGTTTTAATGTAAAGAGTCTGATGGAGGTAAGGTGTGAGAGAAAAGTTTTAGCTACATGTATTTATTTGATGAAATTAGTGTCTTCCAATTATTTTTTATGTTATCTAAACAAATCTAAATAATCATCCCATGTACATATTCTTATGAAGATATAGAATTCTAATGACTAGTAGATGGGGAAATGCATATAAATTTGTTTCCACTTGTATTCACCATATCATCCATGACTAAATAAAACAATGGCTCTAACTTTTAGATACTATTAAATAAATATTCTATGGTATTAAATTCAAATTCATTATTTGAAATTTTATAAAAATAAATGTACATAAGGGGGTTGTTACTTGTTTTCCTTCTCCATCTATCATACCTTAGTATACTCTAAAGTTAAAACTTAACTCATGGTGACCATTCTTTTTATATTTAATAAAACCATTCTTTTTATATTCAAGACAATCACATCTTTGATAGACAAATTCACACATATCATAGAATTTACACCGTAAAGGGTTAAGATTCTTTATGTTTGATCAAACATGATATATTACATACTTCAACAAATATTGAGTAAGATCTACAAGAAAAACTCATTCTTGATTTAAAAAAAACAATCTTTTTAATATTTATCAAATAACATGATAAGTAATATTTAATCGCAATATCAAAGTATCTTACCTCCTAGAAAGGGTGCAATCATCTAGTCGTACTAATAAATATATATTCTAAGGCACTAAATTCAAATTCTTTATTTGAAATTTTATAAAAATAAAAGTAATAAGAGGGTTGTTAGTTGTTGTCTTTCTCCATCAAATCATGCACCAGGCCACTAGTTTACTCTAAGTCCCCCTCCATTGAAAAATAACAATGCTTTTCATATCTTCTTCCTAAACCCCAAGAAACTCCTCCTCCGTTCCCACCATGCCACCGTCACCACCGCCGTGGCCACCGTCATTTCTTTTGTTCCTCTGTTTATTACTATCACCGGCCACCACCTCCCTCTCTTTAAACCAAGAAGGCCTTAATTTAATTCAAGTTAAATCCACCCTCACCGACCCCACCGGAATCCTCTCCGACTGGAACCCCGCCGACGACACTCCGTGCAACTGGACCGGCGTTACCTGCGACCATTCAAACGCCGTCATTTCCATTCACCTCCCTTCCGCCTCCCTCGCAGGCCCATTCCCCACCATTCTCTGCCGTCTCACCTCCCTCTCCACCATCTCACTACCCGACAATTCCCTCAATTCCACCATTCCGCCAACCATCTCCGGCTGCCGAAATCTCACCTATCTCGACCTCTCGGCGAATTACTTCGAGGGTGTCATTCCATCTACCCTCGCCGACATCCCAAACCTGGTTTACCTTGACTTCCAAGACAATAGTCTCTCCGGCGAAATCCCGGTGAGTTTTGGAAATTTCCTGCGACTTGAAACACTTAATCTCACTAATAATCTTCTCAATGGATCATTTCCTGTCGTTCTAACGAACGTAACCACGCTCAAAGAGCTTGTTCTTGCCTATAATTTGTTCATTCCTGGTCAAATTCCTCCTGAATTTGGTAATCTTTCAAATATCGAACACCTCTGGCTTAGTTCATGTGGGTTTGTCGGAACAATCCCTGACACATTTTCCCGATTACAGAAACTTTCAAATCTCGAATTGGCATACAATTCGCTAACTGGGCCATTCCCAAATGTCGTTTTTCAGCTCAGAAATCTCTACCAGCTTGAACTCAATAACAATTCATTTTCCGGCGAATTGCCGAAGAGGGACTGGTCTAATCTGACAGCTTTGAGACAAATTGATTTATCGATAAACAGCTTCACCGGAACTATACCGGTTGAGTTATGCAAATTGCCGCTTGCATCACTCGGTCTCTCAGAGAATAATTTCCATGGTTTAATCCCTGATAGTTTAGCTCGATCTCCAAATTTGTACGATCTCAGATTATTCCAAAATTTGTTAGTCGGTTCACTTCCCAATGATCTCGGTAAAGTTTCTCCGTTAAGGACTCTAGACGTTTCGTTTAATAAGCTTTTCGGTGAAATTCCGGCAGGGTTATGTGAAAAGGGGCAATTATTTGATCTTGTTTTGATCGGAAATTCTTTATCCGGCGAGCTTCCGGCAACTCTCGGAGAATGTAAAAGTTTGGCGCGAGTTCGTTTGAGCAAAAACAAATTTTCCGGTGAAGTTCCGTCGGGAATTTGGGGTTTACCTCGAGTCTATTTTTTTGATCTTGCTGAGAATTTGTTTTCCGGTAATATTTCTTCCATGATCTCCGGTGGGTTCAATCTTTCGTCAATTTTGATTTCGGGGAATAGTTTTTCTGGTAGGATACCAGATGAAATAGGCTCTTTAAGCAATTTGGTTGAGTTTAAAGCTAGTGATAATAAGTTAACTGGAGGCATTCCAGAATCATTGTTCAAATTGAATCATTTGGGGACACTTGATCTTAGTGAAAACGATCTTTCGGGTCCACTTCCTGTTGAAATCGAATCACTTAAACAACTCAATGAGCTTGATTTAGGAAACAATAAGTTCAGTGGCGAAATCCCGAATGAAATTGGCAGTCTCCCTGTTCTTAATTATCTTGATCTTTCGGGTAATTCGTTCTACGGAAAGATCCCGTCTGGGTTAGCAAATTTGATGCTAAATAAGTTGAATTTATCCAACAATCGTCTTTCAGGAGAGATCCCGTCTGCATTTGCGAAACAAGTCTACCGAGATAGCTTCTTAGGGAATCCTGATTTATGTGGCGGTTTTGGTTTCAGCACTCGTTGTGTTGAGAATAGTCAGGCGAAGAACAAGAACAATCTTTGGCTGCTTAGGTTTATATTCATTTTCGCTGGAATTGTGCTCGCGATTGGTGTAATTTGGTTCGTTTTCAAGTATCAAAAGATAAAGAAAACGAAGGAAGGAGTAACGATATCGAAATGGAGATCTTTTCACAAGTTAGGGTTTAGCGAAATTGAGATCATTCATCTCTTGAATGAAAGTAATGTGATCGGAAGTGGTGCTTCCGGGAAAGTCTATAAAGCGATTCTTAGTAACGGGGAATCTGTTGCGGTTAAAAAGTTATGGGAAAGATCGATAAAGAATGAAGGTATTGTGCATTTCGATTCACAGAAAGACGAGTTTGAGAGTGAAGTCGAGACATTAGGAAAGATTAGGCATAAGAATATAGTTAGATTATGGTGTTGTTTTAAGAGCGGAAACTCGAAGCTTTTGGTATATGAATACATGCCGAATGGAAGTTTAGGTGATTTGTTGCATGGTAGTAAAAGTCGATTATTGGAATGGTCGATGAGATTCAAGATCGTTCTTGATGCAGCCGAGGGGTTGTCGTATTTGCATCATGACTGTGTTCCTCCAATTGTTCATAGAGATGTGAAATCGAATAACATATTGCTCGATGAGGATTACGGAGCTAAAATTGCTGATTTTGGCGTCGCCAAGTTCATCAAGTTAGCTAAAGAAGGTTGTGAATCGATGTCGGTTATCGCCGGTTCTCGTGGCTATATCGCTCCAGGTATGGTAACTTTTAACAACTTTTACTTTATCGATTGTCATGAATCATATTGGTACCGGTAAATGGGTACTAGTAGCAAATCCAGAAAATAAGATGAAAGTAGAAAATACTATTGTTAATAATAATTTTTGCTTGTAGGGGTGAAAGTTTTGTACTTTCTCTCTTCATTTTGTGCAATATATGTTATATCTTCATAAATCTGTCACAGAATATGCGTACACGCTTCGTGTGAACGAGAAGAGTGACATATACAGCTTTGGAGTTGTGATTTTGGAGCTAGTTACAGGAAGAAAACCAATAGACCAAGCATTCGGTGAGAGAGACTTGGCCACATGGGTGCAAACCATGGTTAACCAAAAGGGCCATGATCATGTGATAGATTCCGAACTCGAATTTGAATCCAAAGACCAAATCTTTAGAGTTCTTGATATCGGTTTGTTATGCATTAGCCCGGTTCCAATGAACCGGCCCTCGATGCGTACCGTCGTCAACTTGCTTCAAGAAGTCGCTTCCGATGGCAAACCGAAATCTACCATAACTAAAGATGGGAAAGTTTCTCCTTACTTTGAAGAACATAGCTCTGATGAAGCAAGTTTGGTTTGATCAAAGATATCCTCGTGTTCATTTAGAGAAATGGTTGTACATCAAGCATCAAATGTTATACATTTTGCAACGAACGTTGTACTGTGCGCATTAATGGTTGTACGTTTTGTATCGAAAAGCGAGATCGATAGGAGTGACTAGGTAACTAGGGAGGTAGTATGTTTTTGGTAAATGGGTGCAGTAACTGTATAAATGTTTAGCAAATTCGGTATCAAGAAATTGTGTTGTTTGGAATCGAGACCCTGCAAAAACGGGGTCATTTTAGTCATTTATGTGCATAAGCATACGCTATGTGTAAAATGTAGTCAACGACTATGATTATCTTATGTTTTTTTAATGCTTCCAAACAAAAAACTCTTTGTTCATGGAGTTAAATAGTTGAATAGGATATAGACTTTTCCGGCGCTTAATTTTAAAATTAATTGTGCATTATCCACTCATTTTAGAAGCATCAAATTATAAGATTCCAGTGATCGTAAAACAACCAAAAAAAGAAGCCAAAGTCATGAAATTAGGGGTGTGTAAATTCCTGCAAGAATGTCCGGAATGGTGGTGGATCGTATCAGAACTGGCCTAAAATCGAAAACCGAATCATTGATAGTTTTCAGTTTTTTATATAGGAATGAACGAGTTTTAGGTCTGGTCAGATACTCAAATAAGGTCTTAAAATCGCTTTTAACCATGACCGAAGCGATATAATCTTTAACCTTGACAGTGTTTGATATGGATGATTGAGAGACGAATGAAATAGGTCATTCCGTCGCAACGGAAAAATCTGTTTGTAATCTAATTTTTTTTAGTTTTTTACTAACATTAATAAAATTATTTTTAGATATTTATAAAATTTACTAAATATGATATTTTCTATAATGATCTTAACTAATTTTTAAAAATCTTTTTATGCTTAATCTTTTGATCTAATAAATTATTGATCTATATACTTATATTAAATTATTAACTAGCCAAAAGTAAAATACATATATAATGTGTGTATAAAGTATAAAAATTTGATTAAGAAAATATGACTTTCAAATAAAAATATATAAATAAAATAAATAATTTCTCATTCTCTAAAAATGTACTATGTAATGATTATTCTAAAAATTTCATTATATGTATAAAGATAATTTTATTAAATAAGTCGTTTCTCTCATACGTAAAACAAACATGATAATAAAATACAACGTATATTTGATTGGTACCGGTTATATTTGATTTCATTCTTGCTATCAACTATCAAAGCAAAGGTAAAGTTCATTTTTTAGAAAACTTGAAATGACGTTTTTATATATTTGATTGTTACCTCTATTAGAAATGCCGATGAAGAAAATTGAATTATAATTTTGTTTTTATTTTTTTAAATAATCAAGTCCATTTTGGGAAGGTACAAGAGTTGTTAATGTTTGTGACTTGTGAGGGAGTGTTTGTCAGCATTTTGCCGTCCATATTGAAGTATGAGAAATTCTCATATGGACTTCATAAGTTTATTTATTATCAAAGGCACCCTCAAGATATGGACTTTTACATTAATGGTCCTTGTATTCTAGCTATTTAGGAAAGACCTAAGGCTTCAAAAGAGATTTTGCCATGGGGTTCTTTAATCATGTAATCTCGTTTATAGATAGATCATAAGCAATTTCATAATTCATATAAAAAATTTGAAGTAGATAAAAGTCGAGTTTCTAAACATTTGTCACTAAAACGGACGTTGAGATACTTGATTGGTTCTACAAACAAAGTTTTGATGCTAAAGTCAGTGTTCAGGTTTAACATACATATAATTTTATGATTTATTACGTAAGTATATACTTATATATGTGCTTTTTATTATGAAAAGTAGCAATAAAAGTAGTTTGTAAGGGTATGAATACTTTCTTAAGATTGATTTTCTAAATTGAGACATAACATTCATTAATTATACTTAACATCCGGTCGTCGAAATACAATTAATACTTGATGAAGTAATAGATTTGTCGAAATACATTTAAATTAAGATTTATGAGTACTTATATTTGTTGGTAATTAATAACTTGTAAACATTATTCTAAATTGATTAAAATTATATTGCGTGAATGATTCTTATAGAGTCTAAGTACATCTACAAGAAGTTGCCTTGCATGTTTGTAACACCTCCTCGATAATGAAGTTTTATCCATTAACATAGATCATCAGATTGTATGGTGTTCATGCAAAACAGTATAATTAACCTTATTAGTTGCTTGTCGTTAGGGCCGGCATTAAACATACGTAGGATGATAAAGCGTACAAGGCATTTTTTTATGTCCACCAAGATTATCAGCAATTCAAATTTACCTAATTTGGTTTGTTTTTTAAAATAAAATGGATCATAATGTGTTTTAAGATAATACAAATTGAAAAAGAATAGACACTAAAATAGTAACACAAATTTTGTGACCAATTTAACTAAAAAGAATTATGTAGTATACTGAAATGATTAGAAAATTTATAAAAGATTTGCACAAACTAAAAACTTTTATAAAAATAAATAAATTTTTATATAATTTTCTCTTTTAGTATTACGATACAAGAAGTTTAAAATTCAACAAACAATGTTGGTCACAATGTAAGTGGTAACATGGCATGAAATGTAGGGCTGTTTGTGTAATATTAACAGAAGTAGAAGGGGGTGAAAGTGACATATTGGAGAAAAGCACCAACTATGGCATTTGTCCCAATGTTACTGACTTAGCAGCAAAGTAGATATGCTTCAGAAATCAAAGGCGTAGAAAATTAGCAAAGTGAAAGGGACATAAAATGACTGGCAGTCAAAGCGTTGACTGGAGACTTTGTTAGTTCTTCCATAATGCCGTGATTGCCTCCCTTGTTCATATGGGGTGTTTGAATTTCCTTTAAATTCATAAATAAAAGTTATTACAAGTACGAAATTATTAGGGGTGAGCATGGTTCGGTTTGGTTCGGTTCGGTTTTGGCATAAAACCAAAATCAAACCGAAAATTTTGGTTTTTGGAAAACCAAAACCAAAACCGTTCGGTTTTGGAGTGGTTCGGTTTTCGGTTTTGAAGTCGGTTTTTGGTTCGGTTTTCGGTTTTTGGTTCGGTTTTACAGCTTTTCCGTTTTAACCATCAAGATTTGAAGCCATACAATCATCATTCTAAAGCTATGAAGTTAAACGAGATTGAAACTATATTAAAAACATCAAGATGTGTGACACCTAATTCAAGTTATATATATTGCAATTGATACAAGCAAAATGTCTGCCATAAGTTTAAACTTTAATTAAAGCCAAAGTTGAAACAAATTAAAACTCAAAGCAAATCGATAAATAACATATTAACAAAACTGAAAATCGAGATGAACAACCAATTCTAGATGAACCGTATACAACTCAGAAAACTAGAATCTAAAAATTGAGATAGATAACTAGAAATTGATCTCTATAATAAGTGAAAATGGATAAAATCGAGAAAAGTGAACTCGTCGAGTCGAAATGAAGTGATGTAGGTGAACTCATTCAAGTAGTCCGAAACTAAACAAAGCTACAACTGCAAAGGAGATCTGAATTAGTGTGAGACTTTTTTGGTGAAACCCTAATGTAAATGGGGGGAGGCTATGTAAATGGGAAAGTCATAGAGTATTTGATTATTTGGATATGTATATTTACAATATTACCTTTGGAACGGTTAGGTTCGGTTTTTTCGGTTTTTGAAATTATAAAAACCAAAACCAAACCGAAAAAGTCGGTTTTTGAAATTTCGAAAAACAAAACCGTCGGTTGCTATATTGGTTCGGTTTTTTCGGTTTGGTTTTTTCGGTTTTGGTTTTTCCTGCTCACCCCTAGTAAATAGGTGTGCCGCTCCGGTAAGTATCAGTCCCATGGCAACCACTGAGCCCACCCAGTAAGTATCGGTCCCATGGCAACCACCGAGCCCACAACTTCGGTCGAGTGGATATGAAACACCTCAAATACGTCTCAAGACTATGATTCACCACCTCCGTCTGTTCAACCGTTTGGGTGGTATGCAGTGCTTCGTTTCAAAGACATTCCCCGGTACTTAAAAAATTATTTCTAGAAATGGCTAATAAATATCCGATCACGATCAGAAATTATAGATCTGGGAATACCATGCAGACGCACAATCTCCCGGATAAAAACGGACACCATCGATGCTACTGTATAAGGATGTTTTAAGGGAATGAAATGTCACTACCACCAGAATCATGGAATATCCCATTGACTTCGGTAACCTGTCAATGAAGTCCATGGTGACATCCTCCCAAATCCGTTCCGAAGTCCAGCGGGGGCAAGATTGGAATATTTGTTACGTTGGCACAAGTTGCATTCCAAAACCATTTTAGCGATGTCCCGACGCATTCGTATCTAGAAAAACTCTGTGGCTAACCTATGGTACTTCTTTTGTGTTCCTTCGTGACCACCAATAACACCCCCGGTTCAGATTTCATCAAACAAATGATGAATCCACCTGGACATGCGTGATATAATACGTTTCCTGCATGTAGTTCATATCCCTCTAACCCATTTGTTCCTTCATCTAACCTTGACCGCAGCCCCGAAATCTCAGGGTCATTACGCAAATTATTGAGAAGGCTAACATCATCGTTTAGTCGGTTAGTCATGATGAAGTGTAGCTCCTCATCCGACACCCTCCGGGAGAGAGCACCTGCGACCCCATTTTCTTTGCCGGGTCGGTAAATAATTTGAAAATCGTACCCCGCCAGTTTAGAGATCCATCGCTAATACTCAGCCAAATCTGTTAGTACTATAAATTGCCTTCCCAATAAGTAAGGTCGCCATTTTTGCACCGCCATAACAACAGCCATTAACTCTCGTTCATACCCTCATGAGTCTACACCCCTGCATAAGAACCGCCCCCACCCCTTGGCCGGAGGCATCCGTCTCAACCGTAAATGGTTTAGAAAATCGGGCAATCCCAAAACTGGAACTTTAGTCATAACCTCGTGTAACTATTTGAAACTTTCAATGCTTTTGTTACTTCTTCGGTCCACTGGAAATTGTCTTTTTTTAACAGCTCCGTCAATGACGAGGAACTCCTATTTCCCCTTATGAGTACGAAAGGCGGTTTTTGGGATATCCTCTTCTCGCATACTAATCTGATGGTTCCCCGACTTCAAATCAAGTTTTCTGAACACAGCCACTCCATGCAATTCATCTAAAAACTCGTCTATTACCGGAATTAGAAATTTGTCAAGCACACTCGACTTATTCAGGGCACGGTAAATTGACACAGAACCTCCAGCTTCCATCTTTCTTTTTGACTAGCAACACTAGGCTAGAGCAAGGGCTCGTGCTTGGTCGAATGATTATGGCCTCAATCATCTCCCATACAAGACGTTCAATCTCATCTTTCTGTAACTTGGGTATCGATAAAGGCGAACAATAACAGGTTCAGCACCTCCTTTTAGCATGATCGCATGCTCATGGTCCCTTGGGGGTGGCAGACCTGCGGGTAACACAAACACATCGGCATAGCCAGTTAGTAATTCATCCAAAGCTGGGTGTACGTGTGACGCCGGCGGCTACGATCCGATCTGGCTGGACAGAGGAACCAAGTAACCCTCACAAATATCCGGTAACGCCCGAGCTATCGCTTGTAGCAATGCCTCTGGTCTACGCAACCCCAATTCTCCCCGTAATGTTACTCGTTCGGCGCAGTGTTGAAATGTCATCGTGAGTTCTCTCCAATTAACCCGAGTGTCTCCCACGTAACCCGAACCCATTTTAACCCGAACCCGTTTATACTTTTGTCAAAATTACCCGTTCTGACACGAACCCATTTCGACCGGTTACCCAATCCGACCCGACCCTCCCGTTTTGCCAGCTCTAGCAGAATGCATATGAAGGAACTGGAATTTGACCAAAGAATTGGAATTCAGAGGAATTTGAATTCATAGGAATTGGAATTCGTGAAAAACTTTGTCTTGTTTGGTTAGTAAATACTGGAATTGGAATCTAACCAAAAATAAATTTTTTTAATATGTATAAACCAAAATAAATTATACTATCAACCACCCAGCACCCCCTATCCTCTCCGCCGCCACCACACCTCCTCCGCCACCCTACCCCCGACCCACCCCTACTGTAACGTCCCAGAGTTCGTAAATAATTATTTTATTAGCTTATTTAATTAGTATAGTGTTAAAGAGAATTTCCAAACCTAGATAAGAGGTGTTTACTAAACTAGAGGTGTTAAAACTATTAAAATTGAAAGTTAATTAAGTGAAGGGGATGGTTTGTCATTCTCGGAAACTAGCTTATATATATTGACTTTCTTTAGTCAATTTGTTCATATATGAACAAACACTCATAGAAAGCACAGCTGGGATTTTGGAGACAGAATTGAACCAAGCTAGTAGTAGTATTTGGAGTCATTAAGCATCCTATCAATCCTAGTTAGCATCAAGGTATGATTGTTATAGCAAAATCCAAGTTTAGTTGAGTCTAAATGGTTCAAAAGGTTAAACTATTGATCTAGACATGTTATCTATGTTACCTATGAGTTTAGTTGATGTTATTCAATGTAAGGGGTGTAGGAAAACACCCCAAAACTGCTAGAATCGACTTTGGGTCAAAATTAGATCAAGAACAGCGTCTATGCAGGAACATAGTCTGCTGAGTCGGTAGCTACACGGACCGTGTAGTTTTAGGCACGCCGTGTAGCTAGCTCGTGTAGAGTAAACACGGCCCGAGTGAAGGCACACACGTGTAGTGACCTAGGGCGGTGTTAGGCCATATGGCCTTACATGGCCGTGTAATATGAAGGAAACACGGCCCGTGTTCTGGTACACGGCCCATGTAGTGGCATTGACCAACACAGGCCATGTAGCAAGGCTTGGTCGTGTAGTGTTTAGGGTACACCGCCCGTGTAGCAATACACGGCCGTGTTGTCCACTTTCAGGTTATGTTTTATAGTTTGTAATGCTTAGCTTGTTTAATTGTATAGGGAAATGACTGGATTCATAACCGAACGCATATCTGATTATCATTATATCTGAAGTCTAAGGTGAGTTTACTAATTCACATAGATAAGTAATTTATAAGCTAGTACATTGTGTACAGTATGTGATATCCTTGTTAAATGTATTTCCATGCTCTATTATGTGTTAGCAATGTTTAGCTGTTCTTATGGAATAGCTATTCATCAGAACAAGGACAGAATATATGGCTACCCATTTGGTGTAGTCGTGTAACAAAACAGTATTAGGTATATAGTTACACTAGTGGTGTGACCATATATCAGAACAGTGCTTTGATAGTATTGTAGGTGATGCAGCCTGAATGGTACATCACACCAAGAGATTCTCTTCTTGCTTTTTATGTTTACTTGTTATAGTTTGTATGCTCACTAAGCTTTGGCTTACGTTTCAGTACTCTGTTTTGCAGGTGACTCTGGTGCAGGCAAGGTAAGGCCCCAGTTGCTTGACTTTGATGGATAGCTCTGACCATTTAATAGAAAAACACTGACCACTTGTTTGTAAACACTAAACTGTTGTTTGGATAATACTAGTTTTTGTCAAACTTAGATCGGTTAGTGATCACTAGTAATGTATATATAATTGTAAATTATTTAAAAAGTGGTGTTACACCTACCCCTACCTTCACTCTACTACCTTATCCTACCCCTATCCTTATCTCACCTTACTCTGTCTTACTCACCCTACATACCCCACCCCACCACCTACACTACCCCACCCCACTCCAAGCCACCCACTCTACCTTACTCACACTACCCCTTACTTACCATACCTACCCCACCCACACCCTACCTTACCTTACTTTACCTTACCCCAATACACTCCCACCCTACCACTCCTTACCCTTATCCCTACTCTACCACCCTACCCTACCCTACCCTACCCCACACAACTTACCTACTATCTACTTTACCCTACGTACCCCACCCACTACTCTAACTTACCCACAATCTACCCTTACCCTACCTACTCCACCTTACCCACAAATCTACCCCAACCCTACCCTACCCACCCCACCCTACTTCACCCTACTACCCACAATCCACATATGCCCCATCCCACCTATCTACTATATCCCACGTTTACTCTACCTTATCTACACCACCGTACCTCTACCTACACATGCATAGAATAAGATATGGTGAAATAGGTATGATGGGATGGGGTAGGGTAGGGTAAGGGTTGGTAAAAGTGTCATAGAATAGGATATGGTGAAGTAGGTATGATGGGGTAAGTATAGGGTGACTAAGGTGCCATAGAGTAGGGTAGGGTGAAGTAGATATGACGGGGTGGGGTAGGGATTAGATGAGTAAGGTGGAGTGGAGTAGGGTAGGATGAGTTAGGTAGGGGTAGGGTAGGGTAGGGTAGGATAAGTAAAAATAGAGTAGGGTGAGGGTATGGTAGGTTAGAGTAGGGTGGGATGAGATGGTGTAGAGTAGGGTAAGGTGGGGT
>JAUEJL010105742.1:0-12894 GCA_032274825.1 Drosophyllum lusitanicum | reverse complement strand
ATTATTATTATTATTATTATTATTGTACATGATTTATAAATCTTGGCTTTTAATAAATCGGTTTTACGAGTTAGTGAAGGTTTTAAGTACATAGACGGAATTTCTAGGGAATCCAAGACTACTATTGATATATTTAAGTCATAACTAATATTTTTAGCTATACGAGACTTATATTAGAGTTTCTAATGGCTAACCTGTGACTTTTGTTGACGGTTGTTTCACTGAACCCTTCTCCTTCCATTCCTTCTCCAATCAGCATTCAATCCATCGCTATCTGATGCGATGCTAAGGTATGTTTCACTGAACCCTTCTCCTTCCATTCCCTCTCCACTCTCTGGTTTATCCTGTCAAATACCAACAGCCCAATCCTCCAAGACTACACCACCTGTTCATCTAACTAGAAAACGAAAAACCATATCAAAACCCTCCAAACCTGGAAAACAACCTGCAAAACCTACTAACCTTCCACCCCCTCCAAGAGATCCAAACACTCCTCCCCTTCAACTTTCATTCCCTCCTCTTATTCATCTGGAGAGGACACTGAAGATGAGACCCCGCTTATTAAACGAAAAGTCCATTTTCAAAAATCCAAAACCCCTCCTGTAATAACACAAAATACTACTAATGATATGATAGACCATATACCCTCTATCAATGAAGCAACTAAAACTAATGAAGAGATAACTAAATCCCCAGTTGTTACTGAAGTCGCTCTCCTGCACCTCATTGTTACTAAATTCCTTGACACATTAGCTATCACCGCTGATGCCATGGATTCTTCTGTACAAGTTCAGGACGCTGACAGAAACTGGCCAGTTAAGACTTCAGACCCCACTACCAATGAGTTAATCAGAACACTCACTTATGCTCACGCACCACTAGTCACAGAAGTTCACCCCTCACATACCTTGATGGATCGGCAGGCCCAACTGATCTTATGGATGTAGCCGGTGCACATGATGTGTCAGTACCTAAACCAACTGACTCTGATGCACTTCTCTGCGCTAATGATGAGACTCACATTCCTCCAGTCTCTGAATCTCCAATAGTCGAGGATACTTCGGTCCACGCTGATGTTGAGACTCACCCTGTACCCCTTGATGAGTTAGAAATCCCTGGTGATTCTATGGATACTGCTAGGGCAAATGATTTATCAGTTCCTGACCAGACTAAGAGTGATGCCCTTCAAACTACAATCTATGATGCTGAAGTCCTACCCACTTCAACTGAGATTCCCTCTACTAATGAAGACACAGTCAATAACCAGACTGTAACTGAAGCAATACACCCTAATGCCCCTGATGTATTAGTTCAACCCACTGATGCCATGACTAACCTTCCCTCCTCTACCACTGAAGCTCTATCTGGTTCTCTTCAAGACCAGATATCTGCCATTCAAAAAATCTTTGATATTCCCTTCTTCCCTCAAACAGGTATCACTCCTTCTGATGATACTAGTGACTTTGCTTTCCTTCCTTCTCCTCAATCTGTACATTCTCCATCCCCTAACCCTACTGTTGATATCTCTGCCTCTCTTCAAAGCCTCTCTAAAACATTTCTTTCTCTTTCTCAACTGGTGAAAACCACGTCTTCCAACCTGTCTTCCTACTCGAAAGATCACCTCTTGTTTCAATTTGAATTCAAGCTCCTTGCCGAATCTCTGGTCAACTACTCCTCTTCTCTCTCAAAAGATGTTGCCTTGAGCAATTGGATTCGTGTCACTTTGTTTAAACAAATTCAGGATATGATCTTAACCTTGTCTGTTTCTACCAACACCACCCTCTCCATTTTAACTGATCGAGTCAACCATCTCTCTTCTTCCGTTGACAAATTTTCTGCTGTTAATCTCTCCGAGGTAGCAATTAAGCGTGTACAGGAATTGTTTACACCCTCCTTTGAGGGCCTTTCTGCTCAGATTTTGGCACTGTCTAAGAAAGTAGGAGCATCTGATACTTCCTATGCTTTTAAGGGGGAGAAAATAAGAAGACAGTCAAAAATCTGTCAAATAATAAGAAAGAAGGCTGCTGCTGACAGAAAAGATCTTTTATGGCAGAAGAAATTCTCGAGGAGTACTACCATGAAAAGTCTAGAAGATGAAGTCGCTCGCCTGAGACATCTTGGGGATGTTCAAATAAAGCCTTAGATTAAGCCAAAGCTGAACTAAAAAAGGCTGAACAAGAAAAGGCCAAACCTAAAGAAGCTCGAGTACAAGCTGAGGGGGAGCTAAAAGTCTTCCTTGAATAGAAAAAGGCTGAAACAGATCTTTTTAGATCTGAGCTTGAAAATTTTGATGCTACTGCATTTCAAACAATAATTGCAGCAGTGGAAGGTATCACATCAAGTGTTGGGCTCGAACCAAATGTTCAAAGAACCTTGGTGTGTGAAGGACCCAGTGCTCCAACAATAAGTGGTCAACCTAGTGGATCTGACAAAGGGAAAAGGCCCATGGTTCTAAACTCACCCGATGATCTGCTGTACATGGGAAAGTATGGAGATAAATCTGAGGATTCAGATGATGAAAATTTGATATCAAAAGAGAAAAAGGTCACTGAAGAACTTGGTAGAATAGTGGCTGAAAAATTAGCAACCAAAGAAGCCGCTGCAAGTAAAGCCAACATATCGCCTCGCTCCTATCAATTGAAACTCCAGGAAGAAATAAATGCTGAAAAAGAAAAGGAGGCAAGGAGAAAACAAATTGCTCAGAAAAGACACGAGGAGTGACTATCTACTAGAAATCAAAGACTTAATCCTGAATGAATTACTTCAGCGAGATTGAAAAAGGAAAAGAATGAAATCTTTCTGAATCTTCAAAGGAAAGGAGATATGCTTTTCTACAAATACTCAGTACGACAAGTCACAATGAGGTGTGGATATACTGAATGGGCTGAAATAATGGGATGCTTATCAAGACTAAAGCTGACTGATGATGTGGAATAAATTCAAAGCGACATCTCCACCGTTATTCGCTACTACAACACTGCGATGAAAGGAAGAACCTATGAAAACCAAAACGTCATTTGAAAAATCTAGGCCTTCTAAAGCTCAAACATTGCTAAGTTAGAGAAAGAGACTAACTTATAAAAAGTCTCAGCAACAGATATTGAAGCTAATCACCAAAGGTGAGTTGCCAAACTGCAAAGTCTTAGACACTTCTCTTCCCAAAGGGTATGTACCTGTAGCGGGAAAAGTGATCTCGAATCCACGAGGATTTTATTTCCTCAATGCCTATGACAAGGTTAGATTTCAGAGGGTTTCAGAGTTCTCCTGAGCAGATTATCTACATCTGAGGTCACTACGATATTTTCTTGACTACAAAGATCCAGCAATAAAAGACATTCTGGATGAGTATTTGAAGCAAGTTCAGCTGAAGACTCCTGCTGAACCCATTCGTGATGAGTTCAAACCAGAGATTAACTAGAGTCTATTAATGTATTCTTTTTGTATTATTTATTCTTTAATTATTTGTAAACATGCTGATGGATTATAAACAATAGGGGGAGATTGTTAGTCTCTTATTTGTCTATATTCCATCCTTGAAGATGTCTTTTTAAAGAAAGCATATGAAGGTTCTTTGTTTATTCTTTTGTAGTAATCCTGATGATCTCCATCTGAAGAAAAGGGCCTGGTCGTTCATCTAAAGGAAAGCTCCGTCTCACTGAAGATGAACATCACAACCGAAGTGTGTCTTCAGTCATAAAATGGTCCTCACAACTGAACACACGTTTCAGTACTGTTGCCTACAAGTTTAGCATGGGCGAAGTCAGCATTCCTAAATTTTCTCAACCGGCAGTTTAGATTTCTGTTTCCTAATTTTATGTAGAGGAGTACACGTGTAATATTTTTAGATGGCCATGATTAGTTTAGTTAGCATATAAATACCTTCTCACTTGTTTGAGAAAGGTAAGCGTTTGTTCGCTCTTTTGTTTCAAGTAAGTTCTTGAGATTTAAGTTTGTACTCTGTACTCAAGTCTGTTCTTGAGTGCATTTTGGAGTTTGATTTTTAATATAATCCTACTTTGAAATTTTTGTGTTTTCGCTTATAAAAACTATTTCTGCACTTAGATTATTTTATCTTTATTAGTTTTACATCTTTCAGGAAAAACAAAAACACTTTTTGCATGATCTCTTCCATATATATATATATACACACACACAAAAATACATGAGATGTTATGCGTTATATAATGGCCAGAGTGGCAACCTACCTCTACATCTCTTTCTAACTTCTTAATCAACAAAAATAAACAATTAAAGTTGTCTTTAAACTGAATTGAATGTTCTTGCAAAATCAAGTACATACACACATGAATGAACAAGCAAATAAAGAACAACAATTTATTAAGCAAAGAAGATTATAATTTTCTCAATAAGCTTAAATTCATCTTTTCTCACTAAATTTAAGAAAAATATGAGTCAAGGTGATTAAACACCCACTCTTGTTACATTACTTGAGACCAGAAGCCTAGGTACAAGCAAAATTGTTATAGGGTTTTGGGATGTAGTTTAGATAATAAGTTAAACACACCATAGAATAATTGAAAACATGCTTTACGTCTAAAAAAATTTAAATTTCAAGATTTATCAACAAAAACGGCATCATGATTGCTAGCTTAAATGAATTTCTTTAGCAGAAGCACTACAATAGCAATGGTTTTAAACGCTCGTCAACTATTGTTGTTCAACAGCTTGTATAGAAGATGAAGCACGAGGTACAATATATTTAGGGTTTTACGAGGGAGAAGATTTAGGGTTTTTAGAGTGAGAGGAAGATATATTCGACAGATAGATGGGGTGGTAGTCATGCGATGGTGGTCCGAACTTCATCAGAAGACATCATATTTATAGTGGGAAGGGTGGTGGTGTTGGTCGTGCGATGGTAGTTGGATGGTACCAATGTTTGTGGGACGGTGCTCCAATGGTGGTGGTGGTTCGACGGGAGTGATGGTGGTGTGGATTGAAGAGAGAGGGAACGTGATTTAAAAGTGGTGTTTGTTTGACTTTCGTAGAGATACTCTTATTTGAAGGGGGAGTGATTATTTGGTAACAAGGAGAACTTGGAAAATGACCGGAACACCCTTAATTTAACATTACACTTAAAATAAGCTGGTGTAAATGACTAAAAGTGAAACAAAGCGACAACCACATTGATTATTTTTTGTAATTTTTATGTTAAAGGACTAAAATTGAAATTTCTTGATAGCCACAATTATCGTTTATGTAATTACCTCTTTTAAATATAAATGTTATCAAATTTTTATAAATCTGGTTGTGTAAATATTTTATTCAAATATATGTTTAATGGATTAATTTAAAATGTGAAATGGTATGTTTGATGTGTGAAACAATACAATTTCATATGCGGAGTTACTTATAAAAGTTGTATAAAAATAAAAAAAAATTAATATAACTTTTCATATGTGAAGTTTGATATGATAATTAATAACCCTGCTAAAAATGTGTATATCAAATAAAAGAAGATCTCTAGTTAAAGAAGAAAAGCTTTTTTGTTGTAACATGTTTTTTATTATATTAAATATATTTTAATTTAAAAAGGAGGGGAAAATCTATTTCGGTTTAAAAATAAATAGAAATAAAATGAATATAGAAAAAAGACAACAAAAGGAGGTTGTACAAGGTCTGCACCTTTTATTTAAGCCATTAGAGCTAGATTAGTCTTTTATTCTTACAAAAGTTATCAGATAACTATACCTTATTTATATATAGGTAAATTAATTGTAGAACACTAAAAATGTGAAGTATAATGTTAGTCACATTAATACCGTTACTTGTTAATTGTTTTATTATTACAAAAAAAGTAATTTCCATGAGGGCAAATTGCGCAAAAATACAACAAACTTTACCAATATTGTAATTATATGCAACCAACTTTATTTTGAACCGAAAAATACACACAACATACAAATTTGGTTCATTGTATGTATGTTACCAATGACAATAAGTAATTTACGGATAACCTAGCAAAAATTAAAAGAAATTACTGGCATTTTGTACCTAAAAATACAAACAACTTACAAATTGGGTTCATTGTATACAACTGGTAACCGGTAATCTGGTAATCAGGTTATCAATTATATACAATGAACCAAATTTGTAAGTTGTATGTATTTTTAGGTACAAAATAAAATTAATTGCTTACAATGTCAATATTGGCAAAGTTTTTTTGTATTTTCACGCATTTTGCCCTTTCCATGATGTTAATTTTAAAGTTAAAGAAAAATAAAGATAAAGCATTGTTAAGATAAAGTAAACTTTCTAGATAAAGTCGGCCGTTGTATTATGGCTTCAAAATTTCCAAAATGACAGATTTATATGCAAATGATGTTGATGCCCTTCTTTATATAATGAGAGTGAACTGATTAGTGGGATTTTGCATATATTTCAACCTCACATAGTTAAGGAAATTTCTTTTTAAAAACTTAAATTAATTATTAAGACAATGTAAATTGAGTTGTGAACATTATTATCATTATTAATCAATTTCGAGAGTATGAATTTATTTGGCTTATGGGTGACTTAGTTAATTGACTAAATATATATATATATAATTTTGGGCTCTCATTGATAACCTAACAAAGAATGGAATTGGGTTTAAGCTTTAATGTTAAAAGAGAGGGGATTGGGTGGGCTTGGCCAAAGAAGACAAGTATATATATATTACATTAGGGCACAGCCCCCAAGCATTTGTTACTGTTCCATTGAGTATTCAAACCAAAGAGAGAGAGAGAGAGAGAGAGAAGGGTGCTCTGTGTGTGTATCATCGTGAAGAAGAAGAAGTAGGAAGCAAGGAGTTTGAGTTCTCAAGCAATCTTTGAAGAAAAATTCAAGGTATGGATGCTATCGTTCGTAGTTGATTTCAGTTAGGATTTCATGGGTGAGTTTTGAGTTAGAAAGCTGTGTAGTTTCACCCCTCTTCTGGAAGTTTTATTAAATCCCATTTTAAAGAAAAAATTTCATTTTTTAGACCACTAATTAGTAGTATTAATTGGATTAATTGATAAGGAGTTGTTCTTTAGTTGTTAGGAATCCTTTGAAACAAAAATGGTGTGGATTGGTCAAGTTTTGAAGGATTTCAGATTTATAAGTATCGACTGTGCGTACGGTCCGACCTTCGTGTTGATCCGACTTTCAGTTGGTCCGACCTTCGTGTTGATCCGATCTTCAGTTGGTCCGACCTTCATGTCGATCCGACTTTCAGTTGGTCTGACCATCGTGTTGTTCCGAACATCAGTTGGTCCGACCATCGTGTTGGTCCGATTTTCAGTTAGTCCGACCTTCGTGTGGGTCCGACCTCTGTGTGGTCCGACTTCCGGTGTTTTTCGACTTGGGTTTTGGATGCAACGTGGACTGTGGCCCGACCTTAGTACTTATGGTGTGCGAGTGTCATTCGACTTAAGAACTTGTACCCGGTATTGATTCGATAAGATGTGTTGTAGGCTCTTACTATCGAATTCGTTAACTGTTCAATCCGCATGTACGCCTATTACTGTGTTTTATTGTTGTTACTGCTAATCAGGTGAGTTTCACTAACTCTTATGTTATGTTGTGATACGTGCTCTATGCGATACTGTGATTATGTTCCGCCTGCGTGGCATATACGATGTGATACCTGTGTGGTGTCGTGAACAGCTGTGCTCGTTTGGCAGATGGCCACCCCGCCTATGTGGCATATATGATGTGATACGTGTGTGGTGTCATGATCAGCTGGGCTCGTCCCCTGTGTGGCATAACTGATGTGATGTACACTATGTGTGGATGTGTGTCTTAATATAATGTACGAGTGTTGTGTGCTCACTAAGCTTTATGCTTAACCGGTTGATGTTTGTTCCTTTCAGGACCGTTGCGAGTTGACAAGGAGAAGACTCCCGCATGACAGCTACTTCCGTAATCAGTTTTCTATAAACTCTAACCGTCTAACATATGAATGTTACTTTAAAACATATATTTTATGCCGTAAGTCCCGTGTGTTGGGCCGGTTGTTAATTGAAGATGTGATTGAATATTTTATTTAACGATTTTACGGTTATATGAATTTATAAAAAAAAAATTGGGACATTCTACAACACATCAAGATTATCAACCGGTAGAGGTAGGAGACGTATATGCAGAATATGTAACGAGGTGGATGTTCGTAATCCTAACGAACCCATTGTAAGAAGATGTGGATTATACAAACAAACTGAACATAACAAAACCACTTGTCCAAACTCTCATCCTTAAAATTTGATACCAATTTAAATACCTTTTGTTATTTATATGTAACAAGGTTATTTATCTAAATATTTTATGTATATCTTTTTAAATTATATAGAACCAACTAATTTTTACTAGGTTCATTTTAAATTAATTAGTTTTATATATTGTATTTAATCCAAATAAAAAAACTTTACTTGTGTTCTGAGGCATAGAAAAAGGATCTATTGCGAACACCTTCATTAATGCGAACGCTGCGAACGACAAATGGTGAAGGCAATGGAATTTGGATAAGGCTTAGACAGAGGAATTCTTTTGGTTTAATTATTATGTATATATGCATCGTTGATTGTAATTAAAGGCGGTGGAAAATTATTATTATTATTATTTTTATTACTATTATTATTATTATTATTATAGTTATGGATGGATTAGATGCTGTGTTTTTTTGATAAGATGCAATGATATTATATTAGATGTAGTGGTTTATATTACTGCATCTAACCTTGTAAATGAGTAGTTACAAGGGGATTCTATGTTTTTTTAGATGAGATGTAGTAATTTTAAACTGGATGCACTAATTTTAACAATACATCTCGTATAAAATAACATAAAGTCCATTTAAAACTAGTTTATCTTGGTTAAGAAACAACTGCATCTTGTCTAAAAACACCGTATCTCATCTTCACACGCATAATAATAATAATAATTATATACACACTTCCGCCGCCAAATTCTCAATCTCACCATCAAATTCCAATTCTAAATCCACCATCCAAAACGTTAGCAATGTTCGCAACGTATTTACGTTTGCAATCGATCCTTCCCGTAAAAGGATCAAATAAAAACGGTAAAACAATGCGAACGTTGCGAACGATTTTGACGGTAGGATTCTTGTTTTGGATGGTAGCAATGAATTTAAGGATTGTGGCGGTGGAATCTAAAGATAACTAATATGGAGTTTAATTAATTAATGATTGTGGCGGTGGAGTTTAATTAGTTGTGGCGATGGAATAATATGTCATATATTTTTTGATGTATTTAAATGATAATATTTAGTTTTAAAAAAATTGATATAACAAAATTAGTTAAGGGGTGGAGATGGGATTTAATGTTTTTAGACAAGATGTAATAATTTTAGAATAGATGTAATAATCTTTTTTAATGAGAAACCATCTAATCATTCAACCAAGATGCAGTAGTTTTAAGGTGAATTCATATTTTTTTAGGCCACAATGATTTTATAGGCAGGATGCACTGATTTTGTAACGTTTTATTTTAAGACTGTTTGTAGCGAATCCACTTAAAGTTATTTCATCTTGTGTATAAAATCACTGCACCCAGGTTAAAATTGCCGCATCTCCTCTAAAAAACTACTACATCTATTTTAAAATATGATATAATGATTCTAGAAGAAATAAATCAGCGTTTTGTAAATGGAAGAAAATATCTATATAAAACTCTATATAGATAATTACTAAGAAATTGTATCATTGAGGCATTGAATTACAAAAACCCACAACAGCCGCCAAAACAAAACTTCGCATGCCACCGTCCATTAAAATTGAGTTCGCAGTGTTCGCACCGAAACTGACGTTCGCAGTCGATCTCTTCCCTATATATATATATATATATATATATAGAGAGAGAGAGAGAGAGAGAGTTAGGATCAAATGAGAATACCTTTAAAATGAGAATAGAGAGAATACTTTTGGGTATTTGATTTCACTGATTGGATGGTTTAAAAATTGTCACATTTTTTTGGACCTTTGATTTCATTGATTGGATGTTTAAAAACTGCCACGTTTTTTGATTATTTGTTTGACTATATACCTGATGCATCAATGCATACAAAAGTGTTTGTGATATGATGCATCGATGCATACAAAAGTGTTTGTGATATGATGCATCGATGCTTACAAAAGTGTTTGTGATCTGATGCATCGATGCATACAAATCTTTAAATTGTTAATCTTATATAAATAATTTTGATTTTAAGATTTAGGAGGTAAACTTGACTTTTGGGTAGTTATGGATAAACATGAACGTAAAGGTGAAATGCTAAATTACAAATTTACACATGTTCTCACTGTTGTGCATTTTAAAAGGGTTCTCCCTTGAACCTCACCCTATATATATATATATATATGCAAAAGTTTAAACGAGAATTGTTTTTCGTACGAGAACTACGAGAACCAATGTTAGTCATTCAAGTGGTAAGTGGAATTCATAGATGAAGAGCGTGGGTGGATTGAGTGTGGCAAGATGGATGTAAGGAATTCATGGGTGTGCAATCCAATTGAAGGAGGGAGAATTGGACGGCTAAGATTGGTTATCGCAGTTCTCATACGAAAACAGTTCTCGTTTGAACCTTTCCCTATAAATATATATATATATAGGGGAAGGTTCATTTGAGACCCGTTTTTATTGCGAGAACCAATCTTAGCCGTTCATTTTGGATAATGGAATTTATGGATGAAGAGCGTGGGGGGATTGAGTGTGGCAGGGTGCATGTAAGGAATTCATGGGTGGACAATCCAATTAAAGGAGGGGGAATTGGACGGCTAAGATTGGTTTTCGCGATTCTCGTACGAAAAACAGTTCTCGTTTGAACTTTTACCGCACCATGAATATCTTGATATATGCATCATTATGGAATATACGGTATAAATAGGAAGCTCGACAGGTAAAAGAATTTGCATGGTCTAAATACATACATACATACATACACATTGAGGTGGTAAAATGGACGGGTCGGGTCGGATTGGATAGCAGTTCATAACGAGTCCAAGTCAAAACGGACTCGAGTCAAAATGGGTAATTTTAAAAAAAAGTATCAAATGGACCCGGATCAAAACGGGTCCGGGTCAAACGGGAACTTATAATCAATAAATACACAAAGGAAGCCTTGAAAATAAAAAAAAAACTAATGAAACTAAATAGAAAAACTATGTGGGATTCTTTGTCCACACAAGACATGGAAGCATGGAACTGATATCGCCGTATTTACATATATATTTTAAGTGATATCTGTTTTAGTTTAGCTTGATATTGTTCGTAAATAAGTCAAAAGATACTTAATATCTTAATTTGATGAATTTCAGGTCAAAAAGGTGGATAATAATAACTTTTGGGCAAAAATTGAAGAAAATGAGAAAAGTTGTTCACCCGACACAGCTGCACTGTTTTGATCATATATCACGCATACGAACTCGGATTGCGGTCATTCAAGCGGTCACGAAAACTAGACTTGGATGAGCTACAATATCACTTTTATGGTCAATGCCTGAAAAAGCAACGTCTCGACATAATGGTCAATATGTCGCGACACGTTGAGAGTCCTGGTCCAATAAGATCGCGAATTATTTAACGCGACGTGTCGTGAAATTTGTAAATTCAACCCTACTTTTAACCTAGGGTTCAATATATGTGGTTCTAGGGTTTCAATATGAATATAATGATTGTTGTAAAGGTATATGTATTATGATTATACACGCATAATGATACAGATATGGGACTACGATATATATTAAAATAGTCGTTTTGATACAAATTTAGTAATTATACAATTATGGTACACAAATACAATTATAGAAGTACAATAATTATAATAATACAATTTTAGTTACACATGTACGGGTATGAAGATACTGTACTTGTGCACATGCGGTTATTATTATACAACTACAGAAATTACTACAATTATACAGTGATAAACACACACACACACACACACACATATATATATATAAATACATATCTATACACATATATTTTACAGTACTTCAGATATAAGAAGTTATAGCTGCATATTATACAAATACAAATGTGATACATACATCATCGTAATGTATGGATATAACTACGGATACGGTAGTTCAGATACTTTAACATTTATCATTTGAGTACAGTATAAACGTATACATATGGATACCATTGTTATATAGATACCTTCATAGAATGGAAATGATTACCAATAACGTTATCGAACAGATATAACACAGAAATAGTAATTATACGAGCGTGGTAACGAATTACGAAATATATTAAAGGAATAACACTTAATCAGACTGTGAACATTTTTTAAGTACTTATTTTGGATTGCTTACTGACTTCATAGCTCATCGGATACTTCTAACATTTTTCAGGTACTTGAAGATTTCAATTTTTGAATTCAGTGGATGGACTCACGTTTTGCAACCAAAGTATTTAAAGCTTATTTTTAGGCCAGTTGTTTCCCCGACTTTTAAAAGAAAAGTTTCAGATAATACCTCACTCTCGTCTTCAATGGGGTCTGCTCTTTCTTTTTTGGGAGTTGTATAGATTTTATTAAATGCCTCCGTTGTTATGTCTAAATTGGATTTTTGGTTGCAATTAATCTTTTTATTGCGAACATTTTCACTAAATTGTTATTTTGAAAACGGGGCGTTACAACGAAAATGACGACGAAGGATACAAATGATTTTTATTATAAGTTATAATAGTTATTCCGTATAGCAATTACTACAAGCAAAAAAAATTACTCAATCAAACTTCTCGACTACCCAAATTATTCCAAGCATAAGAAATCACTCAATCAAACAGGTAAACCTCAACAATTGTAGCCGATTAACTTCGAACGGCTCTTGATTTCTTCAGGTCGATTTTGAAGCTACCCAATCGGAGTTTTGGACCAATCGGCTG
>JAUEJL010105741.1:0-25200 GCA_032274825.1 Drosophyllum lusitanicum | reverse complement strand
AGAAATGGTTTCTCCACCCATTTCCATTTCTCCCCTTCCTTTGTATTTTCATTTCTCTTCAAATTGTGGAGAAATGGTAGCCAATGTCTACTCATCATTGTCGATGTCCGGTTGCGATGTGTTTCCAGCATTCTAATCATCATCGTGGATGTTCGGCAAGGCGGCCAACGCCGCAACCGCCGTTCGGCGACTTGAGCCACCATTTCTATGTTTCATTTCTTTCATGATACCAAACAAGGAAATCAATTCCAATTCTCCACACATTTCTATTTCTCCCTATTTTCATTTCTCCCCTATTTCCATTTCCATTTCTCCCAATTTCTTTTCTCTCTACCAAACACCCCCTAGTTGTTGGTAATCACAAAATTCCCCCTTTAAATTTAAACATGTTAGGTTGATTAGTAGATCTTAAATGTTTCATTAGTATCAAAGGGCTTGTAGCTTAATAGTATCAAAGTACTGGAAGATGTTCTCTATGGCCTATAATCATATATTCAAGTTCCGCTATGAATAAAAGGTATAGATTTAAGAGTAGATTAATGTGTGCTCTGCTGTTCCAAAAAAATAAATGTTTCATTAGTTTTTCTGTTTTCTATGGAGATGGTTGTAATAGATTGTTCAAGAGGTTATATATGTGTACTTCAATGAAATGATTTTATTATATAATGTTAGTAAATATTATAATAAAAAAATGTATATTAGAATTTGCATTTTGCAAGATTATAAATCATGTCTGGTGTTTGATTGTTATAATCTACCAGGATTTGCATTTTACACTATTCTAAATCCCACCGATTAACCCGACCTTATCAATAAAATCTCAACAACTTTTGGTGATATATTTATAAGATTTAACATTGTTATGTACAAATCATCTCTCATTCTATTAAACAGAGACATAGTCCACCTTTCTTGGTAGGTAGCTCACCTTCAAGAAGCCAAGAAATGTCAACAATCTGCATTTACATGGTTGTTCATTAATTGTGTTTTAAGTGAATCTTGTATTCATTGGGCAACTCGCCTGTTGATATAAACCAAGAAATTATTGTGTTGTTTCACAAGTTTCGTTCTCTCCCAAACTTATACTTAGTTAAATCCGAACTCTTTACCTTATAATGCGGACATTATATAGCATCTTCTTCCTTAGTCCAAATCGCCTCGATATCTCTTTATTACGACCTCCATACCACGCGTGTTTGGTTAGCGAATCGAAACATGGGTTCGACCCGCTCTGATCAAGGCTCCGGAAAAGAGCGATTGAAGTGGACTCAAGAACTCCATGATTTGTTTGAAAAGGCGGTTAATCAGCTTGGTGGTCCAGATAGTAAGTCCATGGGATGTTTGATCATGCATGTTGGTTATCTTTTGATTGGTCTGATGCGTTATTATGTTGTGTAGTACAACATGGTAGTACATCAGACCGTGAATCTCGGGCAGTGTGTCCATCTTGGTTTTGACAAACTCGATCTTGACACGCTTGATTGATGTGTTTTTCAGGGGCAACACCAAAGGGTATATTGAAGGCTATGGGGATAACAGGACTTACTATCTACCATGTTAAAAGCCACTTACAGGTATAACTCGCGCAACCGAACTTGGTGAATAACGGGTTCGATCAATACATGTCGAAACAGGTTGAATCGGGTTGATCTTCCAAATAAAATTTAGAAATTTTTAAAAAAAAAATATCATGTACATATGAATTGATTTATGGATCAATGGAGTCTCTAATTTATTTTACTTTTTATTTATTATGCAGAAATATAGAATGTCCAAATTCATCCCAGAATCATCAAGACGTAAGTTCCAAAGACTGTGTGTGAATTAACAATTTGATTTATCTGAATAATCGATGAAAATTACCATTTTAACCTTTATAATGATTTACGAGGTGTTTTAGGGTGGAATCATTCGGTAGTATTTTCTTTTTCTCGTTCAGTACGATCTTTATTGCCAACTAATGTTACATCTAATGAACAGGAGAGAAGTTTGAGAAAAGAAGCATATCCGATATATTTCCAAACTTCGGAGTAACATCGTGAGTTATTTCATGACGATTTTCGTTCGATCGATTAACTCCGCACCTGAAATCGAATTTCAGCTTCATATGCTCAATTTTTTTTCTTAAACTTTGCAGTGGTGCTCAGCTAAATGAAGCATTACAAATGCAGATGGAAGTGCAGAGGAGATTAAGTGATCAACTTGAGGTACCTAATTTCAAATCAATAGTTGTTTTCTGTTTTCTTGAAAAAGTTTTCGGAAAAAATATGGAGTTTTTATTTCATGGAAAATAGTTGAAAACTTGAAAAACACGTTATCAGAACGAAGCAAGTTGAAGCTGAAAAGTGTGTAAAATTTCCCCGTCTCGGGGTTTATGTAACAGGTACAAAAGAACTTGAAGCTGAAAATCGAAGCACAATCGAAATTTCTCGAAAAACTCACCGAAGAACACAAAAGCAGGCCAACTATCACCAGAATCAACAAGCTGTCTCCAACATCTCTACCATCTCTGTGTGATGTTTCTGAATCAATCATGAAAGATTTCGAATCTGATTCTGAAGTCGACACAAACGAGATGATCAGAACTACACAAGATCAACGGTTATCGAAGCGGGTCAGGATTGATAACGATGACGACGACGACGATGATCTTGAATCCACACAAAGATTCAAACGCCCTTTGGTCAACACTCAAAGCATTCTCTTTCCAAAAAGTGGTGATTCCTTTTCTTCCCAAGACAACATCTTTCCATGGGGTTTAGCCTTTTGCCAATCACCTCTTATTCCAACTTCATTCAATTATTTTGGTTAGGAATTGAATGCACATTGTTTGTTTGGTCTTAAGAATTTTGTGCATGGTGTATTGTATTGTACTTTAAATAAAACTCTATGTTTATATTTTTATAAATAAGCATGAAATTCAAGAATTATTAACTTTTAAAAATTCTATTTCATCCTACTAAATAAGCAAATCGTTCCATTATCGTCTTACTAACTAAATGATTTTTACTTATTTTAGTGTAATATGAAAGTTTAGAAACACCAAAGTGTGTATGTATTCGAATGTGAATGGGGTATGTCACGTAAAACCCGATTTAGTTGTTTACTTAATTATAAACGTCTACTTTCTTGTCATATTATCGTCATATTAATTTCCGTTTCAATCCACTCCAAACTTATTCTCACTCTTACTTTTTCTTCCCTTTTTTTGATTTTTAATAATTTATTATTTATATACACTTGACCCACATACATACATACAGAAAAAGAAAAGTAAATAAATTGATCAGTCAGCAGGAATTGCTTCATGTGCAGAGGAGTTAGATGGGGGTCATCCAAGGGGCAATAACTTCACACAGTGAAGAAAGATTTTCTTTAGATGGTTCCATCCCTGCTCTCTCTCTCTCTCCTATTATATTTCAAAATTTGTGCCTCAAAATTTTAGTAATTTTTAACTTTAGTAACTTCAGATTTGTGTCCAGAAACTCCTCAAAATGAATGGAGTCGCTAAAAGAACGAGCAGGCCACTCAATGAGAGGGCAAAGAGTATGAGACTTCATACATGGTAATTGAAGATATTCAAAGTAGACTCAACTAGTACAACAATATATTTGGTCAATTTTGAACCCTAAGGTCTAGTTTGTTTCACAGAAATTTGATAGAATTCGAAAGAATTAGAATGACATTTCATTCATATATATATTTTGTCCCATACAAAAAGTTGTTAGAAATGTTATTCCAAGGAACTTATACATTATTTAAATAATGGAAAGTGCATTCCTTGACATAGAGTTAAGGCTGGTAATTCGGGTCGTGTTCGGGTTAAATTGGTCTTGTCGCTTTCGTGTATTCCATTTTCGTGCCCATTAGTTTTTGAACCAAGTTAATTTTGTGTCATCTTCGGTTCCTATCACTTTAATTTGTGTTCGTTTCAAGTCGTGTTTTGGGTCAACCCATTTCCGTTTGTGTTTCAGGGAAAAAAATTTGGATTTTGTGGTACGGTATTAGATTGCCCAATATTTGAGGAAAAATGTTACATATAAAATTGACTTTAGAGTACATGAATATGACTTCAAAATCCGGATTTCCAAGTCGAGTTTTGGGTCTAGAGTCAACCCATTTTATAGGTTAGATTCGGGTCCAAAAGTAATTCACACAATTCATAAAGATAATTGAAATTTTGATTTTTAAGTATTTCAATTTCATTTTACCGCTATTTTTAGATTCTAACTATTACCCAATATAAACTTACCACCTTTTTACTTTGATTTTTATATTAACTTATTTTTTATTAATACTAATTATTTAACAAAATCAAGTTAATCAGGTCATTTTCAGATAAGCAGGTTTACCTGAACTTGACCCATTTTATTCATTGTCATGTTCTTTTCGACACATTATTAACCATTTTAGTTCATGTTGGATTCATGTCAACCAATTTCGTGTACAGTTCAAGTCGGTATCGGGTTTTGTGTCTTAGGTTGATAGCCTTACATAGAGGAATTGAATTACATTTAATTCCTTAAGCCATAAGGAAAGTTAGCAAAAGAGCATTTTAACCCTATTTTAAACCTAATCTGACTTATCAAATGTCCCAATCACCACCGGCCCGCCAACTGTCTTTAACGACCTCCACATCTCTTTAACCACCTCCACAATCTGACATCATCGTTGACCCCCACCGCCACCAGTTTCCGCCATCCTTGACCCTGCAACCACCAACTCTGCTTCCATCTGTCATCGCCACCACCGTCACCGATCGTCGCCGATCACCGGTCGATGATGTCACTGACGCTAGTAGTGCTGGACAACATCGCCACCACTAGCCTCCGACACTGAGCATTGTCTGCTGCCGGTCATCACCGCCACTGACACTAATCATCCCCGCCCGTCGTTGCCACAAGCACCATCGTGTAATACCGCTGACTTAGACAAATTGCCGGCGCCATCGCTGTCACAATTTTCTTAATTGTGTGTGTGTGTAATAATGAAGTTTTTAATTAAAAATGAATAAAAGTATTTTGATCATTAGACACAATTTCATTTCAATTCTTTCGACAAATTTATAAACCAAACAAAAGATGGGATTTGAATGGAATTATATTTCATTCCCTCTTCTAACAAACAAATGTGACACTGAATCTCATTTCTTTGAAATTCAATTTCATTCTCTGAATTTTGCAAACTAAACGAGACATAAGTTCCATTGGGTTCAAGATTTCAGTAAAGGGAGTATTTTGATTAAGTTGAGAACACGAAAATCATAGTGTTTTCCTGAATTTTGTTCTACCAAGTAAACACTTACACACAAGCGGATCTATATGATCCCAACCTGTGACAGGGGTAACCGGTCAATCGAGCTGGAGATGTGTAAAAATTTCTGATTTTTTATGTGGTACCAGTCAAAATTTCAGATGCCACAAGTCAAATTTTAGTTCTAACGTAACCTAATTAAATTTGAAAAGTTAATAGAAATGAAAATTTATGTTAATTTGTTTGTTTAGTAAGTTAATTTCTACCCAAATGTCCAATTAGGTTATGTTAATTTTTTTGTTTAGGTTTTCTTTTAAAAAGAGTGTGGCATAATAGTAAGTTAATTTCTACCTAAATGACTAATTAGGGTTTATATTAAAATATTATTAATGTTTATACTTGTATAAGCATAAAGTTATAAATACTTTGATTCGGTTATTTGTTTACCAACGAAAAACTCGATTAACCTGACTCAAATAACCGAAAAACTCGAACAACAGTACTAAGTTTTAACTAATTTTACTTTTGTTATTATATTGCCTCGGCAGTCAACAAAAATCTTGGATCCGCCATTGCTTTTACAAACATAATTTAAAATTATTATACATAACGTTTTATGATTAATAAGTTGCATATCTTATACTAATAAATATCAAAAGAGATAAGGCGATACAACAACTGGTCTACTAAAAACTTCGATAATTTGTCACGGATCATGAAGGAAGATCGTGAATACGAGTATTGAGTCTTCGTAACCATATTGAGTGAAGAATCATATGAAAGACATCATATCTCTTAGGAGGCGAATTCACCACAAAATGCTTTCGAACTTTAACACCGTTTCTTTGCAACTTAATGTATCTTCTTTGAGAAATTCCCATCAAAATGGTTTTCAAATTAAGAATGTTGTTAAGTCCAATGTCAATTGAAAATTTATGCCAATTTAATACATCGTTGAATGGCTTTGCATAATGATCCTTTACGAGAACCGGTACACAACCCATGTAGAGTGCTTCGACCATCCTTGGGCTTGCCACTTCCCAACCACTTGCACAAATACAATACTTGCTTTTTCTTACCTGATATTAGAATGAGTTAATTACATTTTTTGTCCTTGTGGTTTACACGAAATTGCAGATTTAGTCTTTGTACTTCAAAAATTACGACATTGATCGTTGTAGTCTATGTTTTGTTTCAATATTAGCTCCCTCATGTAGATGAAAAGACAAAATTGAGCCTTACACCATTTTTCCATCCATTTTCTTATTTATAAGTAATAATTATAGTTTATTAAACAAAAAAAAGTAAAACATTAATTATTAACTGTTAAACATCTAACCCCCAACCGCATTCCCTTTCATCTCCCATCAACCTTCAATCTCCCACACCTCCGCCTTGCTCAACCACATCTCCGCCATAGACCACGACACCTCATCCATGCTCCACTACACCATTGCACCACTAACTCTCTCTTCCCTTCCCCATCCCTCCCAAATCTGTGACCACCACCACCGTAGTAGACCTGCAACCACCACCGCCATAATAGATCTGCTACCATTACCACCGCTCTCTCTTATTCTTCTTCTCCTTCTTCTCTGTCTGCCGCACCAACCCACCACTGACTCTCCCTTCCCTTCCCCACCCCTCCTAGATATGTGACCACTACCACCATCGTAGTCGACCTTCAACCACCACCACCACCACCACCGCCACCGCTCTCTCTTCTTCTTCATATAAGTCTAGATCCAAGATAAACAAGATACAATGATGAACATATTTGAGTTTGAGCCCAGATCCAAGATCTTGTTTCAAGATACGATGAACAAGATTTGTAATCGATTTTTAGTGCTAGGGTTCCTGTTTTTATTTGTGTATGTGTGTGTTAATGTTTGAGTCCTAATCCAATATCTGTGTTCTTGTGTGAGTGTGATTTTCTGCATATTTTTAGTTTTTGGTTTGAAAATTGACATGAATATGGATGAAGACGATGAAGAGTGATGGTATGAATTAAGATGGCGAACTTTGATTTGAATATGGATGAACAGATGAAGGTTGTGGTTCTTGAGGATAAACATATGAAGCTTTAGGTTATTGAGGATGAACAAAATTTGAATGACAATAACACTATGATTATGCATATGAAGAACACTATAGATGCATATCAAGAACACTTAAGATGGTGATGGTGGTGGTTTCGTGGTGAGATGGTGAGGGTATGGTAGGAAACTGTGGTGGGCGGTGGTGAGACGGTAGTAGACGGCAGAGGAGGGGTGGTAAAGGGTGTTGGATGAAGGTGATGATATGAGTATTTATTAATATCCTTATTATATAATAATTAGTAATTTATTACTGTCTAATTAATTATTAATATTATTTAAATGAATAAAGCTTAAAAATAAAAGAATAAATTAAGAATAGAGGGGCATTTTAGTCTTTTAAAGAGTAATTGGACTAACATTGCAATGAAGTATAAACCATAAGGATCAATGTTGTAATTTTTGAAGCAAAAAGACTAAATCTGTAATTTCGTATAAACCACAGGGACCAAAAATGTAATTAACTCAAAATTATTTATATAATTATGTATATACTAAATTATAAAACATTTGACAACCATAAGTCTTTCAAAGTTACACTGATAGAATTTTGTCAATGATAGGAAAATTTCTCCCCCTCTGGATCTTGATTTGGTGTTAGAAAGGGGCGAAATTCTGAAATTAAAAGATGATAAAAGAGATGGTGTTTTAAGATGCGGTGGATGTTCTCTAACCGTTCGTGTGAAAGCTACGGAATGATAAGATCTTTAAGTCTGCTATTTTAGTCAAAGCTGGTAGTATTCAATCGTTATCTTATTTTTAAATTAAGAGTTTCTATATCCTTCTACTTACTATATTAAGACAAATATCAATATCAAGAGAGTATGTGAAGAAAGAGAACTAATGCATTTCACATGTCATTATATTATGAGTAAAAAGATGAAGTAATAACATTTAGTGGAAATATATAGAATATTTCTTTTGAATTAAGAATAGAAGGGGAAAGAAATCTTTTGATACTCGGATAGATTGGTGTTTGTGATCCCATGAATTCCTTGTAAGTTGTTTTTCTTGCTTTCCTCATCAACCATTTTCTTAATTATCTCAAATCCCAACTAATTATGATAAACTATAAGTTGACATTGCATTCTGTGAATACTACTCTTACATTCTTGAAACCGGACATGTTGCCGTACATAATGTAATCGCCGCTGTCACTTTACGTGGGTACAATGCTAGTTTTTATAATAATTATAAGAATTATTGCAACACATTTCTTTGAGTAATCTACTTCTTCCATTCCTCTGTAAGTCGAAAATGAAAAATAGTGTTTAAGTTAATGTGTGAATTTCAGCAATTTTTCAAACTAAACGATTTTTGGTTCAATACATGTAATTAGGAGTGTTGTTCGGTCATATTAATCGAGTTACTTGAATTAGACACCCAAAACTTGATTAACCAGAACTCGATTCGGGTCTATCGGGTTATTCGAAGGTTTGGTTTTTTGACACCACGTGTGTAATGTACCTCTTCCTCTTTGAGGTTTAGCAGCTATATTACATTAGACTAATATGGATATTATATTTTCAGTTTAATAAAAGTTTTGATTAATCAAAATTATTAATAATAAATAAAATATAAATATGTGGTAGCTCATGTTTAGGAAAATAACAAAATAGAGATATTAATATATTACATTTTCTTAAACGAATGAAAATTTTGGTTTGTCTAATACTGTTTCTTTTAACGTGCGTGTATATTTACCACAAATCGACATCTTTTTTTAATGAATATATAAATAAATGCCACATTTTATTTAAACAAGCGGTTGCAAAAAAAAAAAAAAAAAACTTCAAAAAATACAAGTAGGAGTCAGAGTCGAACATAAACCATTTGTTAAGTGTGTTCGGCAAAACTAGCTGGAGTTAGAGTTGAAACTTGGGCTGAGACTGATTAATTGATAATGAGTGTGTTCAGCAATGGGCTTATGAGGGATTGTAGGGGCTTGAGATTCTAGTTTTCATAATCCTCAGCCCTCTAGCCTCGTCCGGGGTTAAAATCTTGAGAGGATTATTAAAAACATAATCCCTCATAAGCCCCCAAAACAAAAGACTTTTCAAGTAGCTTATGGTTTGGGCTTGGGATTATCAATTAATCAGCCTCGGCTCCAACTAGTTTCGTCAAACACACCCAATATCAAGCTCAATCCATAAGCTACTTGGAAAAAACTTTTATTTTGGGGGATTATGAGAGATTATGTTTTTAATAATCTCCTCAAGATTTTAACACCCGAACGAGGCTTGAGGGTGAAAATTAAAATTCCAAGCCCCTATAATCTCCTACAAGCCCGTTACCGAACACACCCTAAATATTCTCCAGTCCATGATCGATGTGACTAAAACAAATAAAAGAGGAAAAAAAATTCCCTAACCGTCAAAATAGGTCAAACTAAACCATTTGATCTATTTGGCTAACCAAACCGTCCCAACATGCTTTTTGTTTCATATTTATTGAAACCTTGATTACTAGTACAGGTGGCGGACTCACCTTAGGCATATGGTGGTGGTGGTGGGGTGGGGTAAGGGGTTGCCTACGACTGTACTATTAGCTCATGAAGTGTGAGATTTATACTTTGTTATATAAGGCCTTTTTTTTATTTAATTATTGCCCCCCCGGTTCCCTCTTCACAACTTACATGACTGCATACACAAGTCATGCAACTTTTGTAGGAATACTTAGTAAGTTGCACAATCCACAACTCTTATTTGTTAATAGATACAACCCTCGTTATAGAATAGCAGACGTAAGTCAAACAACTCTCATCTTTCTCTCTATTGAGCCAGTCACAGCTCTCATCTATCGTTTGTCGATTTAACACAGCTCTGCCTTGATGCTCCACAACCAATTGGTACATACCCGCGTTGATTGAAGTCCACACTACACTATAACTCTTTTAAGTCTCAAATCCCATCTCTGTCTCCCCCTATATAACTAACCATCGCTAACTAAACGAATACATTGCAATCCAGTCTAATATATTTGGTCTTATTTTGATTCATTAAGATATTACGACAACGTATTCATCCTCTTTAAGTAATACTCTTCTCAAATTAGATAGTGAGGCCTCGTTTGCCCTTTCTTTACACAATGTCTTATGATCGGATATACCCCTACCCTATATACCACCACTAGTGATATCTCCAATTCGAAGTATCAATTTATTATATCAAATTGTTTTAACTAGATCATGAGAGATGACTCCTTCTTGCTCGTCACTTAAAGATATCACTCAAATAATTGTGACATTATTTCAGTTGCATATTCATTGACAATGGAGAGAATATTGGTTCAGACGAGCCAAGATCGCATAAAGAGGATATTACGAGTAAACAATCAAATTGGTTAGTGACAACGAATGAAGAAATGGAATCACTAGAGAAGAATAAAACGTGAGATCTAGTACCTTATAAAAAGCCAAAAAGGAGCAACATAGTATGATGCAAATGGGTCTTTAAAAGGAAAGTTGGGATTGCTTGAGTTAAATCATGTAGATTCAAAACAAGGCTACTAGAAAAGAGGTTCTCACAATAAGGAAGGGATCAACTATCGTGAAATTTTATCTCATGTTATGAAGCACAAAACAATTCAATTCGGGTTCATATGGCCATAGGTGAGTGCATTTATTTTGGAGCTTGAGCAGCTTAATGTCAAACCACTTTCTTACATGATAATTTAGAAATTTTTTATGCCTTAGCCAAGGAATTCCTTTTTGCCAAGAAAGATCATATATGTTTGTTGAAGAATTCTCTTTATGGTTTGAAACAACCCTTTAGGCAGTGGTATAAAAGGTTTGATTTGTTTTTAATTCGTCATGGATATGTTTGAAGTCAATTTGATAATTGTGTCTCTCGAAGGAAATGTTGGATGGTTCCTACATACACATGTTGCTATATGTGGTTGACATGTTATTTGAAGCTAAGATAATGGTTGAAATTAGTGACTTGAAAGCTTTAATAAAAAGGGAGTTCAAGATAAAGGATATAGGTGTAACGAAGAAGATAACGAGCATGTACATTTTGACAGTGGGTTTGTTATATGTTTCTCGACAAAAATACATTGAGAAAGTATGACAATCATTATATATATAAGTTGAAGCCATAATGTACACCCTTAGTATCACATTTGAAACTTGACGATATGACTTACCAAAGATGAGGAGAAGGTTTACATGAGTAAAGTTTCATATTCAAGTGTTGTTGGAAGTCTCAATTATGTTATGGTTTGTCATAGACCTGATCTAGCTCATGCAGTTAGTGTACTAAGCAAGTTTATTAGTAATCCATGAAAGGCCTATTGGGAAGCAGTTAAATTTTAACATCCCAAAATGGGCTTAGTTGTACCATGTGTTTACAAGGTTGTAACCTTGTGAATTAAATAAGAAATGGTAAATTAAAGAATGAAGGTGTGTTATGATGCTAAATAAGAGTTGGTGAAAATATATATAAAAGTTATTAATGGTTAAATGGTTTTAGATAAAGATTCTGAAAATATCCCCGTTAGTTGAAACGAGTAAATTAATGTTGAGTTGTAAGTTGAAAAGGGGAACAAAATACCCCTTGTGGATATATTAGAACCACAAAGGCGGTTCTGCCTTTTTGGATATACACATACATACGTATGTATGTTTTCACACTTACACTTGTTATTGAGGCTTTGAAGAAGAAAAGAGAGGAACCAAGAAGTAGTTTTTCAAGTAGCTAATCCAAGTGTGTTAATCTATTCTTAACTCATCTTCATCTTCTTCATCATTCCAAGTAAGTGCAAGTTCTTCATGTTCTTGTGTTTTGAGGTCAAAATGGGTTTGCTAGAAATAGCAATCAAGAACTGAAATTCAAGTTGTGATTAGTTCCTATATCATTTGTAAGTGTTTATAAACAAGAATCAAGGATTAAAGATGTGTTTTTGATTGAGTTTAGTGGATTTATATAAATGGGTCAAAATTGAAGAATTGAGCTTGATTCTTGATATGATTGTTAAAATATGTTAAGAATTGAAGTTCTAAGCTTAGTTGGACTTGATATAACATGTATGATCACTGGAAGTTGATTAGAAATCGTTTGGGAAGGTTTTGGGTTGAAAACAGTCAAAACAGGGGACTGTCGTCCGACCTGTTCTGAAACAGGTTGCTTGCGGGCGCAAGGAGTATTCCTTGCGGCCGCAAGGGTGGGTTCGAAGGGTTCTTGCGGGCGCAAGGACTAGCCTTTGCGGCCGTAAGAATGGCTTCAAATTGATAGTTCGAAGTGGCTTCGAATTGATGGTTCGAAGTGGTCTGACTTTCGCTTACGGGCGCATGTCATGTTGCTTGCGGGCGCAAGCATGATTGCTTGCGGCCGCAAGGAGGTCTTTTGTGGCAACAGCAAGCAGTTTGTTTGTTGTTTGTGTTTTAACATTTGGAAATCCTATGTGGGCTAGTAATTGGACTTAAAGGGTCATTAGGATATTCCTACTACTACATAAATAATTATGACTACCCGTGTGTTTACACGGGTATTTAAACTAGTCTAATAATACACAAGGAATACGAGGAAGGTAAAATGTAGATGCCTCAATCTAGAGGCAGAGAGATTGATTCTTGAAAGATCTCCGGCTTGTCAAAAAAGTTAATGACATGAATGGTAAGGGTAAATGCTTAAGAGTAACATAGAGTACCAAAATTTCTCAACTTATAATTATGACTTTCCAAATATGGCAAGAGTAAATGTTTTTTCGTATATTATAGATTAAGACAAGATCTCGGTACCAAAAATCTCCTCAACTTCATCTATATTGTAAGTCAACAAATCCTTTTCACTAAAAAACATTTTTCCCTTTGGAGACAATAATCCCAATATGCAGTAAATATCTTCCCATTGAGGATTTGAATGATCTCCTGCTGCAAATGCAAACACACTATCCCTAATCTTAATCCAAGACCATCCAGGTTCTTTCATAACACCTTTTGTTCTCATCAATTTCCTCACTTGTGCAGCTTCTCTCCATTTACCTTTAGCAGAATACAAATTAGCCAACGTAATGTGTGTCGATGCGCAATTTGGATCCATTTCTAGAATCTTTTTTGCAGCACGTGTTCCTAATTCAACATCCCCATGTAATCTACAAGCTCTCAGCAGAGTTGACCAGACAACATCATCACCACTATACGGCATGTTGGTTATCATGCTTTCAGCCTCACGCAATCGCCCAGCTCTGCAAAGGAGATCAATCATACAACCATAATGTTCTTTAGAGAAACTAAGCTTATACTTTGTGATCAGGTTGAAATAACGAAAACCAAGGTCAACTAGACCAGCATGGCTACATGCGGTTAGAACACCGATGAAGGTCACATTGTCGGGTCTTAGACCAACACCAATGAGCTGCTCGAACAGATCTATAGCTTGTTGACTCAACCCATGTTCAGCATACCCATTAATCATAGCTGTCCACGACACGATATCATTAAGTTTGGCTTCATTGAATATCTTTAAAGCTTCTAAAATGCTTCCACTTTTTGAATACATGTTGATCAAACCACTTCGTACCATAGCTGTATTATTTAGACCGGTGCTAATGCAATGAGCGTGAAGTTGCTTACCTTGTTCAAGAATTGCCATACTTCCACTCACACTCAACACACTAGCTAATGCAAATTCAGTCGGTTTTGGTCCTTCGTGTCTCATTAATGAAAGGTACCGAAAAGCTTCTTCTCCGAAACCTCCTTGAGCATGGCCCCCGATTACAGTGCTCCATGAAACAATGTCTCTTTGAGTCATCTCATGGAAAACTATTGAAGATGAATCTAACATCCCGCATTTTGAGTACATTGTCATGATTGAATTGGCCACCGACATACAATTCATAAGACCTTTATGTAACACATGAGCATGAAATTGTTCACCTAAATCAATCCGTGCAATATTCGCACAACCAGATATGACTGCTGCAAGGGTGTACTCGTTAGGGCTCACCCCCGATTTTCTCATTTGCAAGAATGCTTGAATAGACTGATAAAATTTACCGGTCTGAACATATGCTGTGATCATTGTAGTCCAGGAAACCACATCTTTTGTTTTGATTTTTTCAAACAAGTATAAGGCATATTCTGCCTTCCCACACTTGCTGTACATGGTAGTAAGAGTATTAGCCACAAATGAAATTGTATCAAGATCTTTCTTTAAAGTTTGCGTATGAATTTCTTTACCAGTTCCCAACAAACAAGCATCAGCACACGCCTTCAATGCAATAGCCAAGGTGTAAGAGTCATACGGAATATTGTTTCTACATAAATTTGCAAAATATGAGATTCCCTCCATGTTAAAACCAGCACGCACCAACCCAGTTATAATCGCAGTCCAAGAAACTACATTCCTCATCGGCATCTCATCAAATATTCTACAACCTTCATAAACTTTCCCAGTTTTCATATACATGTCCAAAAGAGCACTGCCCACAAAAACAGAACTCAGAAAATCGGTTTTTACACAATACCCATGAAGTGATTCCCCTCGTTTGGCACTGAAACTTATAGCACATGCCTTGAGTGCTAGACTAAGTAAGAAGGGATCCATTCGTTGAGACGGATCGACCCACATGCGAGAAAACAATGACAAAGCTTCAGCTGAATCAGATGCCTTTACATACCCAGAGATTACGGTGATCCATGTGACTTCATCTCTATGAGGTAATTTATCAAACAGTTGGCGGGCGTCACTCAACCTGCCTAATTTCACAAGCTCCTTCAATTTAGTGTTGACTTCGAACACGTCGAATCGAGTGACGTTGTGGGTTTCTTGAATTGATGGCGGTTTGACTGTTTGAGCATAAGCATAAGCAACGCATGAGCTTGTATATGATCTTCTGATACAAAATCTGGCTGAAATAACCATGATTCTTCAGCTTATTCTCCATACATAATAATTAAATAATAATAGAGTTAAGATTAGCTATGTTTGGTCAGCATGAATCTGGGTTCGGAGAGATGCCGAGTTCGAGTTCTCAAATCTGAAACCTGAGCTTGCGCCGTGTTGCTGTCGTTTACGTGCTGTTTCTGTTTGGTTACTTGGGTAAGTTCCGGGTTAGCCTGAGGCCTGGGCTGCTAAAACAGACCTGACCCGCCTAGACGGCTAGACGCCCAGGTTTTATAAATGGGCTCGTAACCGTTATTTAACCCAACAATCAATTTTGCTGCCTCTATCGGAAAGACTTTGTTAGATAAAATTTTGATTAGTGTTTTTAGAATTGAATTATAAGTTACGTCTATTGTCAACAAGTTAAGAGAAAGGGGACTGTGTTGGTTCGGCCACATTAAAAAGGGGCAACCAACGGCACTAGTTAGGAAGGTGGAATCGATTTTAGTTGATGGCACTAGCATGCGTGGTCGCCCTTCTCTGAGCTAGGAGGATAGAGTTAGAGCGGATTTATAGGAGCTTTCTCTCTCCGAGGACGTTATCTCAGATAGGTTTTATTGGAGAAGGAGGAATATGATTCGGGGATAGGAAGAAGAGAGTATTGCAGCCTTGGGCTTAGGATAAGAAATGAATTTGTATTATAATAAAATATCTAAGTAACTAAATAAATAAGAAATTAAACCTAACATTTATGACGAAATCTTACTAAACATTTTAAGTTTCTAGTAATCCCGTAGTATCTAAATGGTGAATACATACAATATCAAGTATCAACTATACTTTTATTTCTTATGATTTTATATATTTTGCTATTATATTCTTTTTACGTTTTATTTTATTATATTTTGATTTTTATCCTTAGTTTTTTTATTATTACTATCATTATTTTTATATTTTCTATTTTTTATTATATCGCTTTCGCCGCCAGAGGTCTATCTCGGGAAGGAATCTATCTACCTACGGGTAGAGTTATGATTGTTTACATTTTACCTCCCTCATACCCCGCTGTAACGGGATTGGGTATTGTTTTTATTGTTTTGGTTTTATTTTTGGTGTACGGCTTGCAAATGGTCTCTTTGTAAACGCATAAACGGAGGTGTAGTTTTTGCCGAGCTTTTAGCTCAGATGTAGTCTACATAATCGGTATATTTGTGGTCATTTTCGAAGTATCATCTGGATAAAAAGTCTTGACCTCTTCTACAAGGACAAGGACAAGGACAAGTACACCTTAAAGCCCTTAATGGGCTATTTGGTAGCTGTAATTCCTTAAAATTAATAAATGTCCCTCAACTAAAAGAACAATGCATTGATGACAATCTTTCGGACGTTGATGGATTAATCTGTTGTTGGCAAGTACACCTTCAACTTATAGCCATCATTAATAATTCATCTGTTTCTAGCCTCCCCAATAAATTCAATAGTGATAGAAAGTTTTGTTTTTTGGGGAAAAAACAAGATAACTAAAGTCATAGATACTTATGCTTTATAGTTTTTACTAATTATGTAAAACTCAGTTTTTTTATCAACTCTAATGTTGATCCAAAAGGCTATAATTAAATGAGATTTCTTTTATATATAGGTTCATTCGAAAAAAAGTTTAATTGCGAAAAGTGCGAGAAGCGTTCCTGTACTTTGAATCATTTGATCAATGGTTATCTTTAATTATGACATTTTTGTAATTTAAACAAACATTAATACTTTTTAATTAAATAAGAAAAGGGTAAGTCTTTTTAAAAAGAATTACCTCTCTCCTCTCTCTCTCGTATCTCTCTCTCTCGTTTATATCACTCCAGCCTCCTCAAAACCTCAAACCCGAGCTGTGTTCCTGAATTATAGATACGAAAGAAAAGAATAGAAAAGAAAATTAAGGAGAGAAAAAAAAAAGAAATGATAATAGTTTTAGTTTTTCGCGTTTCCAAGTTTGAAAGAAAAGAAGAGAAAGAGTATTGTTTTTATTTTGTGTTCCCGAGTCGGAGAGAAAGGAAAAAAATGAGTTGTATTACAATAATACCCTTATTTTCTAAAATTATTAGTTGTTAGTATATAGGGGTAATTTAGTCACTAATGAAAAATCATAAAACTTTTCCTTTCCTTTCCATCCAAATCTTCCCACTTTTAGGAGGAAAGTTTAGAAGAGAATATTAATGAAATTTTTCTTCCAATGTCCAAACCCCTTCTCTTCTCTCCTTAAAAACACTCTGAAACATAATTTTTTTTTAATTCTTTCTTCCTTCCTTACAAATCACTTCTTTTCTCTCCAAAATAAAATTATGGAACACAGCGTAAAAGGATTTTAATGGAAGATCGATCCTATGAATACATAAGCTCCTAGCCGTTTGATCCAACCATTAAACTCTTAATATATAAGAGGCAGTATCAAGTTTATTGTTTTCGTGTTATTGTAAATTATAAATGAAGGTAATTTTCGTGATTTTTACAACCACTCTCCGTATACTCAACGAGAAGGGTGTTTTCTCTTGAATCTTACTCTAATATATAATATGTTTATAGACTTATAAGAGATTTTAGTGAATTTATATTATCCGACTATGCTGTTTTTTAAAATAATATTTAAACTTTTTAAAAATAAATTCATGTAGCGAAAAATCATTAATTTAAAAGACTTGATCTTTGGAATTATTTTTCAACATGACTCTATTATCTTCGTCACTTTAGGTGTAACAATACCTTATTGTGCCATCTATATGCCCATACAACTAGGGCTAGGGTCTTTGGAATTAGCTTCAAACACGAGTAGCTCCCTCAAGCTCCAGAAACACATATTCTTCTCAAATTAAATTTAGTCATAGGAAATATGTTGGAAAATCTAACATCTTAATTTACGACAAAATTTCGAAGGTAGAGTACTAGAGTTGCTAGTTATATAACGACGGAATTCCTAATGAATATGAATTCCTAGCAAATTCGTTAGAAAATATGAAATCAATTTCACGGAATTTTGTGAATACCGAAGGTGGGGTATAGCTAACTATATAATGACAGATTTCCAACAAATTGTGATCCGTAGGAAATTCATTGAGACATATTTCCTACGAATATTGATCCGTGAGAAATTCATTTGAAAATATCAAATCTTTCCTGCGAACTTCCGACAAAATCCCAAGTGTGGAGTAGCTACTTATATTATGACGGTTTTCCGACAAGTTCTGATTCATAGAAAAATCGTTGGAAAATAACATCTCGTAGAAAATTAAAATTTATTTTCAAGGGTATATATACATAAAAAATTCTTTGAATTTTTGTTGATAGATTTTCGACAAAGTTTCTATACGGATTTAATTAAACAAACACGAATAATAATCTATTCATCATAGTTATAGTTATTGAATAATTTTGAAGAAACACAGAGACAGTCTCACTATTTTCGCATCTTTTGACCATACTAAATTCTATTTTTCCATGATAAAGAAATGATGAAATTTGATTAATGAATGCATATGATCTTCTTATTCAACCAAATATGACCGTAACGCTGAGTTTGATAAGATGGATTTTGATTTACTACAATAATTACTTTCAACATTGTCTCACTATGATTTTCCAATTTCAATCAAGTAATATTGTAGTCAAGAAGTGTAAATGCGATTAACGACGGTTGTCCAAGATGATTATTATGATCGACATTTTTTTACCAATTTCAATCGAGTAAAATTGTGACTTACCTTGAGCTACCACATTGGACTATAATTAACTTATATCGACAACTCTAATAGTCAATGATCAAATCTTAGCGTGATTAATCAAGATAACAACATTTGACCATGTTTCATATTTACTATAAACGACCAAGTATGATTGTGGGTAACCAACTTTAATTATGGTAGGTCATGATTATGAATTATTGGCCGTGACTAAACATACTGACCACTTGTGAACTTGTTATATTATCATTAGTCATCTTGTGTTCTTATTGTTTCGTAAGGTTGTGGGTTCATGTCTCGTAGTGGACAAAATAGTGTAGAATTAGATTTAAAGTGTGTGTATTTAGTTGTTCAAAAAAATCATTGTCCATCTCATTTACCATTTACTATTATTTTATTTCTTTTCAACCAATAGAATTCAAGATAAATAATTGTGTGTACGTGTGTCCAGTGATGATAATGATGCATTTTATGGTTGTGGATTGTTAGTGATGCTTTAAAAACGACCTACGAATAGTCTGTCATTTGTTGAATTACTAAAATTGCTCTAAAAATGATACGAGTGACAGTCACAGGACCATGTTGAATCCACACCAACATTGCATGGCCTTACATCGTTTGTGGTTTGCTCGTGACCCGTGAAGATGGAACTTGAGAACATGGTAACAAGCCAATTCATTCGTTAAGTTTTTTTAACCAATAAAATTTAAGATAAATAATTGTGTGTGGATCCAATGTTAGCAGTTATGATTGCAGGTGGTAAGTGATTAGTTAGTTAACGGTTATTGATAACAGTAATGCTAGTTATGATAATTGATGCTCTTAGCAATGTACTTATGTAATCTTTTTTCCTACTTTTATAGTTTTTGGATTGTATGTGTACAGGGGTATCTCGTATATTTTTTTAGGCTTTGTGCGAAGAGAAAAAATGAGTCTCTTTTACATACACACACACACATATATATATATAAGCAAAAGTGGTACTATGATATTTGTTATATCAATAATTAAAATAAAAGAGTGGTAGTAAAATAGTGTGTCTTACATAATTAAATGAATCGTGAAGTACTTCTAGTGTTATTGGAAGCAAAGTTATGAATCAACTTCTCATAAACAATACTCTTCGAGATATCATTCTCAATAGCAATCATTGTCAATCAATTAAGTCTTTATTGTGACATTATGAACCGTAAGCAAGATTTTAGCAACTTAAATTTTGAGAAACTTGTTTATGCAGATGTCAACGTTAATAAGTGAAATACGAAAACTTATAACATTATAAAAATCTAAGCCCTTCTGAAACGTAATCCGTGTGCGGTTCTCTTAAAGACACCAGTGTATGTGTATGTGTGTGTATGTGTAGTCGATATGGAAATTTGAAGGAGACGAATCAACATAGTTGACAATAGATACTATCTCTCTCCAAGGCTGCTTAAAAGATCACATATGTGATATGCCTGCAAGGGAAGATGTCGCTTTCTTTGTTGTTTTTAAGTTTGCCGGCAATAAACCACCGGTCGGTAAAAAAGCAGAATCCATGCCATGCCATGCCACATCTTCGACTGACTGTGTGCTTCCAAATTAATTCACATGTTACTTAAAGAAAAAGGGTGCCAATTGCCAAATTATTTAATCATATATCGTTGTGTGCCAAAAAGAAAGCATTATTGCCAAATTTATTATTTCCCACGGCTCCTATTTTATTTTTTTATCAATAATAATAAAATAATACACCTCCCCTTTACTGCTGCTAATAAATATGAAAACGCCTTCCTCCCTTCCCTCTCCTTTTTCCTCACGTGTCTCATTTATTCTAAATTTCAAATTAACTACACTCAAGTGTAATTTAATTTATTAGTTATCAAAATTTTGATTTATCATGCTAAACGACCTATAACCTATAACTAAAATATCGTTGCATTTTGTTATGTACACAAACCTACTTTTAAATCTACACATTATCCGTTATAAGACGTAAACTCAAGAAGATCACCTTAAACACCATATATCATGTGCTGCTTATTAACTATAAAACATGGTACAAGATATATAAAATGAAATTCTTAAAGATCATAACTCCACAAAGCAATAATCAAGCAACTTTCATCTATACAAAAAACTTAATTTTACAATTAATTACAAACAGAAAAGATGGGAATTATGGGGGATACAAAGTATAGATTCTTCATTTGTTTGATCTCTTTGAGGTAACGATGCTCATATTTTCTAATTTAGTAAAAGTATATGTAGTGATAACTATTATCACTGACAGTCACATCAGTATCACAAACTTAATAAGAGTATCCTATAGTTATTACCATTGTCATTAGACCCACAAAGAACGCATACTACTAGTTGGAAAAGTAAAGGTTGTATTATGCTTGTTACCCATGTAACAAGCTTCGAAATAATGAACCCTTAAAAGTTAAGTTGAATTCAAATCAGTAATATTGTGTGTGTAATTCAACTCTCCCGAACTCCACTCTCATACAAAATTATCGGCTTTCAAAGAATCATTATCTTCCAACTCCTTCGTTCATGGCTCATCAAGTTATTATCACCATCAATTGCTATCATGGAGGCGAAGTTGAATATTACCAGTACCCTCATTACTTAGACTACAAGATGTACAGACTTATCAGATTTCTTCAATTTCATGCATTTTGGGATTCTACAAATTTGCAAATATGTATTACTGTGTCTCTTACGATTTTACCAAAGAAGAAGATTCAAGCTCTTTTGAAAGAATCATATTGTTGCCAATACGATTCTTTTGAAAGTTGATTCCACTGAGGTTTGGCCCAAAAACTTCTAAAATTTTCAATCAGTGGATTCACATTATAGATTTCAACAAAAGGATCTTTGAATGGCTCGGCTGTTATTTAACTCAATAGTAAGATTAAATGCCTAAGCGAAGACACTAAATCTTGAAGCAAGTATTTTTTTTTAAGTCATAACCATGAGAAAAGCAAGCTTCCTTGCTCACTAGGAGGAGCAAAAGGTGGAGATGGGAAATATTATTCTTCGCGGTAGTTTTCTGAATTTTGACCTACTAAAAAACAAACGAGCATAAACAAACTCAATTAGACAAGAAAGCAAAGTTTGTTGGACAACGGAAGGAGATGAGATATCTCATTTATTTCATGCAATGAGTGATAGGTTTTGGAAAGAAACAGATAAAATGGATCATCATGTGTAAGTATTTCCTCTGCATTGATTTCCATCCTCATCAATAGATCTGTGTCAAAATAGTTTAAATTGGAAAGAGGGTTTAATTGAAATGATCTTTTTTCTTCTTCTCAACAAATTGCTTTGAAATATAACACAATCAATTTCAAATAAGAATAATTTGTTTTATTGTGAACCATGATAAGAGTAATCCATGCAAGGAAACTTACAAGTCCATCAACTTCAATTGTTATAAACTTGCAAAAAGTTTATACATTAACTTACATGGGATCACTTTCATTCTTATTTAAGGCTGTTTGTTAAAACAGAATTATAAAGCATTGAATGATTCTATAACCTACATAATTCAAAGGCTATGTATGAAATTGCTTCTTAATATCACATATTGTATGATAAATGTTCTGAATAAACAATCCGAATGATGTAATTAACCATTTAAACCTCAATACTGATTTTGTACATATTAAGATATAATTGTTTAACAAGGCAACCGTGAAAGAACGGGTATTGGGGTAAAAACACTAGGTGCTTAATAATTAATAATTTACTTTAAAGTTATGATTTAGCAATGTTTTTATGTTTTATTCAACACAATCTTCATTCAGAGGCGGTTATCAAACATACTGAATGTTGAACGATTCATTATTCAACGTTGAATGGTTCAATTAAACAACAAACAAACATACTCTTAGTTTTCTTTCGTTTCATTCCAAATACTTTACTCTAAATATCAACATCTTATTCACAATTATGTTTTCAACACAATATATTGTTTCAAACTCTCATTTAAGACTAAAGAGAATATAATCCGTTAGAATTTAATTATGTATAACACATATACCTATATTTTTATATCCAATGTTTATAAACACATATGTTTCATTCAAATTTCCAAATTTAAAGCTTACATATAATGTGTACTGATTTAAAAGAAATAAAATAGAATTTTTTAAAATTTTCATACCTGGGGCAGAGCTAAAATTTTAGTATAGCAGGGATCGGTCTTACTTTATGATAACAATAATGATACACATATATATAAAAGACATAAAAAAGTTTCATTATTTGTCTAGATAAATAAATTATGAAAGTTCATTAGAAACTTATGTGTTAAAATAACGCTTAAGCTTTGCTAAAATCAATCATCAAGGTTTTTTCATGATCGTCAGTTTGTTTGTCATGAAGCATAATAGTAAAACTATAGCTCAAATACTTTATCTTGATAAAACTTCAATGAAACAAAAAAACGATAAGAAAACCATATATACTTCGTGTGTTTGTAGTTGGACGCGTCTTTGTTTCTTTGAATATAACTCATCCATTATATTGTTTGTAGAGAAAGCATCAACAATCTCTCTTAATGTAAAAAACTAAATTGTTTTAAAGATAATCATCACTTATGCTATTACGAAGTCTTATTTTCGTAATTTTTATTGCCGAGAAAGCTTTTTAAAAAATCCGAATCGCCAATTTGAGCCTTCCATTCACCATTTTTGTTTGAACTATACTCGGGCTACTGATTAACTCTAATAAGAGGGGTTTAACAAATATATGTTGGACTTATGCTTTTAAAATACTAAGGATTTTGAGCTCATTAGAGGGGGCCTAACACTCTTTAGCCCCCTTGTCTCTGCATCTTCTTGCTCACCATAAGATAATATGTGTAATCTACTAATTCTCTTTCTTTATCTTCTTTATTGATTTTGGCACGTGTATAATTAATCATGTTAATCTTGTGAGTAAGAGTCTATTTGTTATTTTTTCTTATTAAGTAGTGTATGGATAAAGTATTTTTATAGATAAATAACGTCTCTGTAGAATAAGTAGTATTGTTGTTTATTTTATGTGTCGAATAAATTGTCTGAAAAAAATCATTAACTTAATGTGTAAAATATCATCCTCCTAACTTGTTCTGTTAAGTTATTCTTTCTGGATTAAGTAAAAAATAAACAATACGATAATGACTTACTAATTTAAGTCTCTTTTCTATTATATTTATTAAATTAAAATCAAACATTATCTTAAAAAATAAATAAAAAGATTTTATAAAATAATATAACACTTCTGAAGAAAATATAATTGGTCTAGAAATGAAATTTTGGACGAGCTTACTAATAGTAGATCGAAATAAAATTTTTAAAAAATAATTAAAAAAAAGAGGGAAAAGATTAAGATATTTGCACGAGGCAAGATCATGGATGAATAGTGGTATTAGACAGTTTAAGTTAAAGTCGTTACTATGGAAGGGTTTAGATTATGCCACGTCAGAGTGCAAAATCTCTGTTTAGAGACAGCGAGGAACGTGTTTTACGATGGGATTGCACGTGATCGACCACACCCACAAGATGGGGACCCACAAGACGAATATGTATGTATGTATGTATGTATTCAAGGGATAGTCTCCCGTAGGCGTAGGTTAGGTGACAGCATTAAAGTGAAAGTTGGTGTTGCATGACCCTTGCCCTTTTCAAATCACGTGACAACTTAAGTTACCTTCTCCTTTCAAAACTTAAATTAATAAATTTACTATATATTGCTTCATTTGTGTCAGGTGTTTAAGTGTTTTATATCATTAATATTAATAATGTTTAAATTATCTAAAGTAAATTATTATTATTACGTCTCTTAAACAAATATAATTTTAAAAAATCGGGTTGACATTTGAATATTTGATTTTTAAAAAAAATCATTTTAAAACAACGTTTGTCGTTTAATTAAATGAACGAACATTAACAAAGCTTTCGTTCATTCATTTATATTCATAAACGTTCAGTAATCTATTTGTTTATGTTCGCACATTTATATATGTTTGTATATATAGATATTAGTAATATTTTAATTTTAATCATATATATAAGGACAAATTGCATTAAAAAATAATTAACTTTGTCTTATTTGTCATTATATACAATCAACTTTATTTTCTTAAAAATAATACAACCAACTTTCATAATCTTCACATTATATGCAAGTTGTTGTATACTATGAAAGTTATGACAAAGTTCATTGTATATAATGGTAACTAAACATCAGACATATAAAAAAGTTGTTTGCATACAATAAGAGGATTATGAAAGTTAATTGTATTATTTTTAAAATTTTAAAGTTGGTTGT